>JASGXE010007209.1:0-76218 GCA_030068105.1 Sinentomon sp. SZTP_YWyxl
TTCCCGTTCTGCGTAATAATTTGAGACCATACAAATTGACGTTAGAGATTCGACAGGAAAACTTGCGCCGTTCGAGTACGGTCCTACCATTGTTAAATTGCATTTTCGTAAGTTGCAGTGAATCGAAGCTTAGCTTCTCAGAGCCCCAGTGCGAAACGTTTATAATATCAAAGCATAGCTTCTCAGAGCGCAGAGCGCGATCATTGTAAGTCATGAGGAGGCATGAGGTGTTTGTTGGGCGTATGCCTATTCAGATGTACGAGAAATATTATGTGAATAGCTTCCGGCGAGAAAGTTTTCTTTTGTGCTCCGAGATTTATATTGCGAAAAAGTGTCCTTCGGATTGTGTTTTGTGGTGCGTTATTTTCGTTTGCGTTCCGAGTGTTTTTGGATTTTTTTTGTAGTTCGCTGGGGAGTTTGGTGAGCTGCGACTACTGGATTTTGGATATTTTTTTCCAGGATTTTTTTCTCAAATTAATCATTAGTCCGTTTTATTGATAATTGTTTTTCTTTTTTGGTTGTCTTGGTGTTCGGGATTTTTCAATTAACCACTTGGTTAATTCTTGTTGGTTTTGGGTCTTGTTGGTTTTGGGTCTTGGTATTGAATACCATTTTTCTTATTGAGTTTTGGATTTATTTTATCCACTGTCTAATTAATTAATAAATTAATTAATTTTGTGGTACCTTTTAATTGTCCCCTTTGGATTTTTTTTTCGAATTAATTCTAGCCTGAATTTTCTCGGGTTTATTGTCTTTTTTGTTCGGCATTTTTGTGAAAACCGTGAGGATTTTTTGCTGCTCCCTTTTGGTTCATTAACATTGCGTCGTTTTGTTTTTGCCTTCTGGAAATTTGCGCATCTCAGGTATTTCAATTTTTTACTTTGTTTCATTTGCCGTCTTGGTCTTTTTGGATTTTTTTTATACAGCGGTGAGGATTGTGGTGTTTTTCGGATCCGTTTTTAATTACCCCTTTTGGTTCATTAACATTGTGTCGTTTTGTTTTGTCTTTTGGATATCTTTTTGGTACATTTGTTATTCCCGTTGGTTAATTTTCGATTGTTTTTTATACTGGAATAACTGATTTAAAATGGATTTTTACACGGAAAGCTTCTCAGTTGAGGAGGTCATGCGCGAGTTGCGCGAAGCGCAGGGCGTCCAGGGCTTGCTAGAACAAGCGATTACTATTGCGGGAATAACTGAAGCGGATTTGATGCGAGAAATCTCGAACGCAGACGATGTAGTGCCTAGGCAGGAAATAAAAGTAATCACACCAGGGCCGTTGTCCAGTGCATTAGGTAATTCTGAATTTGTCTCTGCTCCAGAACATAGACTCCCATCTGGTTTCGAAAATGTGATTCCACTCATTTCTCGCCGTGACGTCATTCCATCCAACACACAGACTGGCATAATAACCGCTCCATCATGTCCACCTGGTTTCGAAAATTTTATTCCGGTTCCGCCGTCGGCACCAACCGTTTCTGTTATCCTGGATGGCGTGGCACACCCACTGCCAATTCAAACGACGCAGACAGCCATCGAACAACCGTCCAGCATTGAACCAGGCTACATTGCCAGTTATGCAGCCATGGCCTCTCGTCCATCAGTTTATCAACATTCCCCTGGAATTTCCCGGCCTGCCTTCGTCAACAAACTCAGACGACAACGGAAAACCAAGGCTCCAGGAACCAAACCAAATGAAAAGAAAACTGGTACCTCTGCTCCCTCATCTTGGGCCACCGTTCGCACAGCCAAATACCCAGAAATAAATCATCTGGTCGCAGGTCCAAAATTAATGCAAGCGTTGGAAGCCGGCATTGATGTCTTTGACCCCAGCCAATTCCCGCCCATGTCTGGACCTGCCGAATTGGAATCAATCCCTCCCATGGCCGAACCACTGCTGATCCCTACCTGTCATATTTCAAACCCTCGGCTTGGCATCGATGAGGTTCGCAGAACCGAACATTCAAGACAGCCAACCACCAACACAACTGAACCTTCCCTAACCGTACCTGCCTGCCTCACACAGACATCGCATTCCACTCACACACCGTCCCCATCACCAGATGTTGTCTGTTTAAGCAGCACAGCCAACTCCACTGTGACACTGGATTCCAGTCTTTCACCGTCCCTGGCAGCCAGCTCTCCCTCATCACCCAACGTCATCTGCTTAGGCAACATAGACGATTCTGAACTGGCAGTGGATTCCACTCTCTCACTGTCACCTCTGACACCTATATCCGATTCCTTCGTGCAGGAGATGTGCGAATGGTACCTCAACAACATGAGCCCATCAGCAGCATCATCCAACCCTGATTCCATCCTGGGCTGTCTGTTCTCTCCTCCCCCATCACAGGCTGCACGGGTTTGGCGCTGAAGGGCGAGGGCCCCGGCGGAAGGGCGCGCTCCCCGGATGCCCAAACACACGCTCATCAACGTGCGTGGCTTTGATATTACCTGCACTGTTTCCACTGCGGCCAATAGCTAATAGTTCACACGAATGGTCCACGCAATTTGGGACGGTGTGTACTTCGGAGGCGCAAGAAACTCCCGTTTGATTGACACTCCGCGAAGACACGCAAGACGTTGGGCGGGGTGGGGGCATAAGAATACTCCGCCAAGACCATGAGGGGGTGGGCGGGTGGGGGCATAAGAATACTCCGTGAAAGACCACGAGGGGTGGGCGGGGTGGGGGTCTCCATAAGAATACTCCGTATGGAACCCCTTATATGGTTTGCCAAGATTTTGTTTTGTTATTCAGAGTGGCAGCCACATTACACAAGCTTAAGTTACGCTCCTCAGAGAGGAGCGCTGGGAAAAATAAGTTACTCATCTCAAAGGGAACTTGGAATTGGCGACCCTCCTTATGGAGGGGAGATTGTTAAAACTGAGATTGAGTTTCACGAAGGTGTGCCAGATGTGGGGGAAATGGATTCTTTGTCTGAAAAGTTGATAATTTTGGATGATTTGATGCACGAGTCTGACGACAGGGTGTCGAAAATATTTACCAAGTACTCCCATCATAGGAACATGTCAATAATTTACATAACCCAGAACTTGTTCCACCAAAAGAAGAACTCGAGAGACATGACTTTGAATTCGCACTACATCGTTGCGTTTAAAAATCCTCGCGACAAACAGCAGATTACGTTTTTGTCTCGGCAAATGTTTCCTGAGAAACCAAAGTTCCTCACCGATGCATTCCACGATGCGACCTCCGAACCGCACGGTTATTTAATTTTGGACTTGAAGCAGTCCACTCCGGACAACCAACGCGTCACAACAAAAATATTTGACACTTGGCAAATCTTTTATGTCCCAAGGTAGTTTAACCGTATTCCAACTTCGCTCTCCCCCTCTTAATAAAAGGGGAAGTAACATCACAGAAACCAGTCAGTCATGTGCGAGACACCGATCACGATGCACGTGTTAGCGAACGTCGTTGCTTCGATCACGGTTCTTGTGATTAGCAAAAAACTTGTTTGCGGCGTAATTGGCTTATTTCGTTATGTGAGACATTCCAGAGCGAAGGATGGTGAAAAAGTAAAGGTTGATAGAGGAGTGGACGAGTGCGAACGCTACATTGATCCGGCCCTTCAGTGCAGAAGAAACTCGCTTAGATTAATAACAAACGCAGATCAATTCAGACCTTTGAGTGTGCGGTGCTCCTTGTGCGATCTCAGACAGGCCATGGCCCAAAGCGAGGTGTCCAAAAGTCGATGCCAGAGGCCGGAGGGTATAAATACGAGTGACGTCACCCGATCGTGCATCAGTATGAATTGTGACCATGAGTCATGCGAAAAAGATCTATGCTTTTTGAAGTTGTTTAAGCGAAATCAAAGTTTCCAGCAACTGCTTCCAAGAATCAAGTTTTGGCCGTTTGCGAGTGCGCACATAACGTGTTGCGTGGCAACGTAAAGTTGAGCAAGGAACAGAAGAAGAGGTTGAGAAAGCACAAGAAGATTCTGAAGAGGCTTTCGTCCAAGAAATCTTGTTGGAAGTCCAAACGTAAAGTCTTGGTGCAAAAAGGTGGTGCGTTCCTGCCGTTTCTAATTGGACCTGCATTAACTGCATTGGCTTCCCTTGTGTTCAATTAGATTAATTTGCTCGCATTCGCTCGGAGGCCGAAGGCCGATCCGTTCAAATGGCAAGGAAGATGGTTTTGGTTCCGGAGGAATCTATGAGAAGGATAAGTGGGATGTATGATCCAGTGATTCAAACTGCGAATATGTTGGACAGGGATGTCGGAGATTTTAGCGAGGAAAGATTTGGACGAGAGGGATAAGTGGAGGCTGTATCAGCAGAGTTTGCATAATTATGCGAATGCGGTGAAGGTGATACGGGAACCGGTGGCGTGGGCAGCGGCTGAGTCCCCTGCGCCGGGTCCCGCGCCCCGACCCCCGCGCGCGAAGAGGGGACCGCGCGGCCCGCGGACGGTGCGGCGCTGTTGGGCGCGCTGGCTCCGCGGTATAGGCAGAAGGGCGAGAGGATTCTGAGTGCGTTGGAGCGCAGCGGTAAGATTTCGTGGGATGCAAGTGGGAAGGTGTCTATTGGAGGAACAAAGGTGGAAGGAAGTAATATTGTGGATTTGGTGACTGATGCTTTGCGAAAATCAAGTCATGCACCCAGAGGCTGGGAGCAGTTTGCTTTGATGTTGGCAGAATCGAATTTCCCGAAGTCGTTGATTGGTAATGCTGAGAGGAGAAAGTTTGTGGAGAGAGTAGAAACGGGTGGGTATATATTGCCTGCACCAACACCTGCAAGCACAGTTAGAGCAAGCACGAGTCGAACGAGAGTTAGACAAAGGAGTGCAAGCAGTGGAACTCAGAGAACTCCAAGAACAAGAGGACCAAAATCTAGGTACCCTGCACGTAACTTGAGATGGGAACCCGTTTGAAACCCAAGGAAATTAAATTGTTGAACAGTGTGTATTATAATTTGGAGGGAGAGGCAGGTTATGGTGGTGTGGAGAGATTGTACAGGAGAACAGGATTGGACAGGAAGAAAATCAGAGAGTGGCTTGCAAAGCAAGATACTTATACTCTGCACAAACCTGCGAGTCGTAAATTTCAAAGGAATAGAATCCACGTCACAACTATTGGAGAACAATGGCAAGCGGATTTGAACGATATGCAGCATCTGGCAAAGTACAATGATGGTTACAAGTACATTCTTACGGTGATTGACTGTTTCAGTAGGTATTCGTGGGCAGTTCCCTTGAAATCAAAGAGTGGTGCCGCAGTGAGAGAAGCGTTCCAGCAAATTTTTATTACCGGAAAGAAAGCTAACGGGGCCAACTTTTTACCAAGAAAATTGCAGACTGACAAGGCAAAGAGTTTTTGAATTCTACGTTTCAGTCCTTTTTGAAATCAAATGATATTGTTTTCTTTACCACGGAAAATTCTGACATAAAAGCCTGCATGGCTGAACGTCTGAATCGTACTTTGAAAACAAAAATGTGGAGATATTTCACGCACAAGAACACGTACAGATACATTGACATTCTTGACAAATTGTTGAAATCATACAATTCTTCCGTGCACAGCTCCATCAAGATGGCGCCTAAAGATGTCAATCAAACAAATATTTTGCAAGTGTACCGAACCCTGTACCCTATTTCGGCTGTTGCCACACGTGGCAAACGTTTATTAACCAGGCGCGCAAATCTTGCGCGATGCGAAATGAGGGTGGGACAGTTTGTGAGAATCAGCAAGTTTAAGCATGTTTTTGAAAAAGGATATGTTCCCAATTGGTCCGAAGAGATTTTCAAGATTGTTGCTGTCTTGAAACGTAACCCACCGGTTTACAGAATTCAAGATTTGGCTGGCGAGGATATAAAAGGGGTGTTTTATGCGCAAGAGCTTCAGTTGGTTACTGTTACCGCAAACAAAAAGTACAGAATAGAGTCTGTGTTGAAGAAGAGGCGTAGAAACAACAAGTTTGAATATTTTGTAAAGTGGTTGGGACATCCTTCGAAGTTCAACTCGTGGGTTCACCTTTAGATTCGCAAAAAGGATTTTTGCGCTCCCAAGTGATGGAGAACTTTTATTTGACGTTGCCGAGCAATGCGTCGATGGAAATGTTTGCCGAGAACACAGCGGCGAATTATGTGACAAAATTGCATCAGACTATTGAATTGAACGGGAAGTGGGAAGCAGCGTTGGTGGAGATTATGTTTCCGATCTCGTTTTACAATGTGGGCAGAGAATGTTACGTGACGTTTTCGAAGGTTGAGCCACCAAACTCTGAAGCCAGGTGGGACCCGATGGCAGGCGTGTTAAGACTTGTGGATTTGAACAGTGGTGAGAATGTGGAGATTCATCCGAACGATTTGGATATTGAGATTAAGGTGCCTGCTGGGAATTATCCAAAAGTGGAGAACCTGATTTGGTACTTGAACAAGCAGAAGGAACTTTCTGGTTATGCGAGTTTCAAGTTCGATGAGTCATCGGGCCGTGTGTTTGCCAAAGTGTCGGAAGACGTGACATTGCATTTTAGCGAAAGCTTGGCGCCAATCTTGGGATTCGATCACAAAGAGAGGGTTGTGTACGAAGCGCCGGGCCCCACCAACCTATATAAGGAAGTGCCGCAGCAGCTTTTTGTTTATTCTGACATTTTAGAGCCACAGTTGATTGGTGACACATCAGCTCCGCTGTTGAGAATAGTGGGAATAGAAGATAATTCCTTGTTTGGTAAAGTTTGTGTGAAAACATACGACAATCCGCATTACGTTCCCGTTCTGCGTAGACAATTTGAGACCATACAAATTGACGTTAGAGATTCTACAGGAAAACTTGCGCCGTTCGAGTACGGACCTACCATTGTTAAATTGCATTTTCGCAAGTTGCAGTGAATCGAAGCATAGCTTCTCAGAGCACGCAGTGCGAACCGTTTATAATATCGAAGCATAGCTTCTCAGAGCGCAGAGCGCGATCATTGTAAGTCATGAGGAGGAATGAGGTGTTTGTTGGGCGTATGCCTATTCAGTACACCCATAAGGTGCGGCGCAGTATAGCCACGGTCACTTTAGTTCGCAAAGTTAGGTTGAATCCGAGAATCTTGTTGGGACATGCGAGTGCATTAGAAAAAGGGAATGCAAAGTATCCTTTGACGCGTGTAGAAACCAAAGTTTTGACAATTCCTGCAAATATTCAGAGCAAGACTTTGGACAATATATTTTTGGGGCCGCTGCCAAAACGTCTCGTTGTTGGGTTTGTGTCAAACAGGGCTTTCAATGGTGACATTAAATGCAATCCTTTTAACTTTGAACATTTTGATGTGAGCTATTTTTCACTTTATGTGGACGGGGAACAAGTTCCCAGCAAACCGTTGCAGCCGGTTTACAGTTCGGAAAATTTGAACGTTGCGAGTTACCACACTTTGTTTTCGGGAACAGGCACACATTACCAGGATGAAGGAAATGATATAGATAGGTCAGAGTATGCGAAAGGGTACTGCCTCTACGCATTCGATTTGTCCCCGGATTTGGGGTCTAGTGCCGGCACGCACTGGAACGTGGTTAAGTTAGGCAATTTAAGAGTGGAAGTTAATTTTGCGCAGGCTTTGCAGGAATCTATAAATTGCATAGTTTACGCTGAATTTGAATCAATCTTGCAGATAGATAAGCAGAGGAACGTCATTGTTGATTACGGCAATTAGATTCAGGCATTTTTCCTGTAAATTTGTGTGTACTGATAAACATGAATACGTCGCAGATAGATAGCGCAATGATGAGCGACTGCAAAGTTGCGTCATCGTTTCTGGGCGTGTTTGCCTACGACAAGTTCCCACGCAAAGTGAAAAGACCAGCAGGAATGGTAGTTAATACGGACCCGTCTAATTTGCCTGGAACACATTGGGTCGCCCTGTACGTTGACAAGAGTGGAAGAGCAGAATACTTTGATAGTTATGGCATGGCGCCATATCAGCCCAAATTTCAAACGTGGGTACTTGAGAATTCGAAGGGCGAGTGGGGTTATAGCAACACGGAGTTGCAGGCGACGGAGAGCGAGGTGTGTGGGCATTACACCATGTGGTATATTTCGGAGAGGTGTAGGGGCAAGTCGATGGAGGATATTGTGAATGCGTTCTCGGGAGATCGCAGAGCAAACGACAGGCTTGTGGTGTACAGAATCTTGGCGCGCTTTGGAGACCTGCGTAAATACAATTCATCATCTCGCTCCAGAGGTCGGAGCTCGAGCGGGGTAATTTGTCAATGCTGCTCATCGCGCAGGTGACCAGTCTTCGTTCTGCTGCCGGCGTGAACGGATCTCTCTAGCAGTGTCGTTTTGTTACCTCGTTCTCAGAGTGCGCGTGGCGTTCGAGCACAAAGTGTGATTGTGGTGAATTTTGACTGCGCAGGATCCGGTTTAACATGTATGTAGTTGTAGACATGGAGTGCTTGAAGGGCAGGAACGGAGAGTGGGTGGTCAAGGAGTTGGCCGTAGCCAATCCATTTTCGCGCCAATTTCAAACATGGCATTTTCAGGCGCCGTACGCGTGGAAGCAGTTGCCTGGGAACATCAAGGGGGAGAATAGGTGGTTGAGTGCACATAAGCATGGCATGGACTGGCGCGACGGCCATGTTCCATATTTTAATTTGACGGCCATTTTGCGCAAGGCTACATTAGCAATGACCAACGAGAAGCCCGTCGTGTTTGCCAAGGGCACAGAAAAATGTAAATTTTTAGCGGCCATGTTGCCGGGTGTCATAGTCACCGATTTGGAATCGGTTGGGTGTCCTAAAGCAGAGGACATTACTTTTCCATCGTGTAATTGTTTTGTACATACAGAAGGTCCTCATTTGAAAATCGATTGCGCAGCGGCAAAGTGTCAAAAGTTCCTCAACTGGATGCTTTCTGGATTTTCAGTATCTGTATCTATGGAACAATAATTTTTTTATATCGGTTAAATATTCTGTAATGCCCTGTACATTTGTATTCTCCCATATTTTTTGTTTCCTTTGGCTCTTCTTGCTCAATGTAAGACCGAGGTGAAGTGGATGGTGTGTGCGAGCAAAATTGCTCAGTCGTGATTCAGCTCTCGTGCCGTGCGGACGTGTTTTGTGGAGCTCCTCACTCTCTGCCTGTGATTAGTGATTCCGGGTTTTGTGATTAGTGTTTGTGCAGATATTCAGTGTAGAATAGTTTGTGGCCTCTTTAGTTTTTTTTGTTAAGATATTTTTGTGAAGCATTTGCTTCGAGCCGTTTAATAATCGGCCTAATTTCCAGAGAAACCTTTTCCAAAGGTTTATTGAAGCTTTTGCTTCCATTTGACGGAATATATTTTGCATTGTTCAGCATCCTGATTTAAAGTTTGATTTTGGGAGAATGGCTCCAACACCCAAGTTGAGAATCGTGGCTGGGGATTCCCATTCCGACAGCGATAACTCGGATGGTTTTGAAACATCGAAGCATAGCTTCTCCAGAGTGCAAGTGCACGAGCCAGGGAATGGGGTTATCGAGCCACAGCCAAGCACGAGTGGAATGCAAGTGGGGAATATGGGACCCAAGAGGAAGGCATTTCGCAGGAACTTGCCTGTGAGAAAGTTTTGGGATTTGGGGTCTGGTGTGACTGTTGCAGTCACGGCCAAAAACGGTTCAAAGACCGAACTTGACTTCCAGCCTCATATTATGTTTGTTGCAGAGCAGGGGGACGAAGACCCTTACGAAACATGCAACCGCAAGTTTGCGGAAACATCGATTTTGATTTTGGATCACGAGGGATACAAAGTGATCAGGGAATTTTTGCCGGAAGCAGTAAAGTTGATTGGTGAAAAATTTGAAGGTTCTGTTGAAAAGACCGATGGGCACCGCGACTTTGTTTTTGAATTTTCATTTAATTACGAGAGAGGACCTGGGATGTACATTTGGGAGAGCAAGAATGGATTTTACACAGACAAGGGAATTTTCTTTCTGGAGACCGAAATGGTCAATGTACTTGGAAGATACATGAAGTACATAGATGACCATGTCAAATTGTTGATTGCAGAGAAGCAATCTTTTGATAACATGGCACATGCTGTGATGACATTTTGCGCCAAGCTGAAAAAGTACAGGTGCGGGTTGCACCGCACGTTTGGAACGGCGAGCAGAGTGCTCGTATTCATAAACGAGTGGGGGTACATGAAGGATATCTTGAGATTATTTTTCGATCAGATGAACTTGGATTTGTGTTTTTAACGCATACAGTCTACTCGCAACTTGCTCGGCCGATGCCGAGCTCATTTCAAAGATGCTTTGCGAGTAAAAGACTTGCTTGCAACTTTCTCCATTTCCCCAAGCCGTTGGATGTTTTTATTTGATTGTATCCGAGGCGTATTCCGCATATATGTGGATACAGAGAGATGACCAATGAGTCATATGCCTTGAAGGCTTAAAATGAATTGAAATGAAGCGAAATTTATTTGCGCTTCAAAGCGTGCACGCAGTAATTCCCCTGAAGAACCCAGTCATGTGTGACGTGCAGAGCGCCACGTAATTGGCGTATTCACATAGGGGAGTGGTGACCGTGGAGCTCGGACAGTGTGGACCATGAACCGTGGCTATACTGCGCCGCACCTTATGGGTGTATTCATGGTCACATTATACCTGCGTGCACGCCGAACAATTACCATAGAGCGATCTCTGATCGCTGGTATTTTGAATATGTATTCCACAAAAATGATGGACAACATGCGGATACGCATTCCGGACTCGTACCGACATGGGTCGGGCGGATCTTGGAAACTTTCGTTTTCTTTATTCGCATCCACGGCTATCCTAGAATATCTCCCACAGAGAGTTGCAATGCATTGTCTTGACTGTTGCGAACAGACCTTTTGGTCTTTTGGATGGTATAGAGCTTCAGATCCAACTGATGCTGGGATCCTGCTCTGGAGAGCAACGCTCGAACTGTAATGATCGTCGTTCCAAACGTGTATTTCATTGTTGTGGCTTTTGAGTTTGTGAGTTTTTGTGGTATCTGGGAGTGTGGATAAAATTGTGGCATTTTCTTTTCTTTTCTTTTTGGGCAAAAAAACATAAAAATCAAATAAAAAAAAAAAATAAAAATACAAAAAAAATCAAGTCGTCGAGCGTTGGCCCTCAGGTCGCTGGTCTTGCCCATCAATTTTAATGCGAGCTGATACATCGAAAAATGGGTCGCGGGAGAGCGGAGCTCGATATGTTTTAGTTTCCCCAGGGTAAGATCTCGAGACCATGGAGACGACGGGGTTGCAAGGGGAGCAGATGCTGAACAACGCAAAATATTTTTCCGGCGTACAAGTTTATTGTACGTCGGGACGTGGATTATACCTATTGGGGATACCACGAAAAAAAAAATGCGCCACCAGCCCTACGTCAATACGTGGTGTGGAAATGGGCTGCACCTTTACATTTTGGCAATGAGTCGAGATGTAAAGGTGACGAACAAGACATTGTTCGAAATTCAAACGCAAATGTTTTCGAGCACACTGTACGGCCTGAGCGCTAAACCCTTTGTCGCAGACTCAAGGATTGTCCTGAATGCCCGAAACTCGCGTTGATTGCGCAATTGATTGCTCTCGCATTGCGTCACATAGATTTGGCGCTGAAGGGCGGGGGCACTGGCGGAAGGGCGAGGGTCCCTGCGGAAGGACGCGCTCCCCGGATACCCAAACATGCGCTCATCAACGTGCGTGGCCTTGATATTTCCAGCGCTATTTCCACAGCTGCCAATAGATAATAGTTCGCAGCAATCGTACGCACATTTCTGGGTCGCTCTGTACATCGGGGGATGAAGAGCCGTAGCCAAAAAGGGGCGGGGCTATGTGCCAAAACACTGGCGCCTCATTGGCGGGGGACAGCGTATGTTTGTTATTTTTAACTTATAAAGCAGGCGGTTGAATGCAGGAGGTTGAACTTGTCCAGCACCATGTTGAAACAAAGCTTTCTAGAGGTGTCCGATTTTCTCCTAATTTTCAAAAAGAGGATCTTTAATTTATGCAACATTCGAGTTTTTGCTAAGAATTTTTTAACATGTAAGGTGCCTTTACCAACATGTTTTTGTCGGTAAAAATTCGGTCACCAGTCTTGGTTCATCACTTCAAATTTTGCCCCAAAAATGCCCCCCCCCCCCGCTGAATTTTGCTGGTCCATAGATTGCCCACCCGCCGGCCGCCCTTGAAAATTCAAACACCCCCGAAAAATTTGCGACCTCCCCATCCAAAGAAATGCATTTTGTTTGCTGACACCCCCAGATTTCGTAAATTCCCCGCTGAAACCCCCAGATTTCGTAAATACCCCCATGAAAAGTCTGGAAAACCTGTCTGACTCCCCCATCAAACCATGCAAAAACGACTGATAGGAAGATAGAAGCGATGGAAAGGCCGAAGCAAGATCTTCCGAGACACTCCTTCATGGAATACGATTAACTTCCTTTCTTTCCTTCTGCGGAAGTGAGTTGGCAGGAAATGAGACCGAATTGCCGGAATAGCTCTCTCTGTCTCTGTCTTCCATTCCATTTTTCCTCCATTCGCATCAGGTACCAAAAATTTTCGTTCACCGCCATTAGGATCAGAAGAAATCTGCGGTACCGGGCCAGGCCCAAATGCGCAGGAAACAAGGTGAGCAACGAAGCTGGTATCCCCAAGTCATATCAAGCAAATTGGTTGGTATAAAAATCATATGCATTCGGCCACTGGTGTCACACGAAAACTCATGACGTAACAGCCAATTGGATAGTCTCCTTTTGCCGGCGTAACAGCCAATTGGCGTAACAGCCAATTGGATAGCACCTGCGAGCTAGTCTCCTGCGAACTTGTCTTAGACAATAGGAAAAAGGTTATGGTCATCTCAGCATATCGCCCTCCCTCTGACAATTCCTATGCCATTTTCGAAAGCATCTCCACTGAGATAAGAAGCTTTAACAGTGTTCAGTCGTTTAACAACATGGTTATCGTCGGAGGCGACTTTAACCTTCCTAATATTAACTGGGACGCCCCATCATTTCAAACCAGGAAACTGCTAGTCTCGCTCACCGTAAAGTTTCAGACTTTGTATCCCATGGTTTTGAGCAACTCGTTCGTTCATCCACCCGAATCACCGCCTCTTCAGCCAACATCCTCGATTTGGTCTTCACGAATTTACCTGAGTGCGCAATTGAAACTGAAATCGTAGACGGCATCAGTGACCATCACATTGTTTTGTCCAGATTCCGCCTGTCCACTCAGAGAGCGGTCAAAGCTTGCCGCAAAAATTTGGCGCTTTTGCAGAGCCAACGTACCTGAGTTGGAAATCGCATCTTCGTCGGGAGTTCTCTATGATTGCCCAAAAGTCGGCTGCATTAAATGTTGATCAGCTTTGGAGTCAAATCCGCTCGACCTTTTCGACGGCCCTTGACCTTTACGTGCCCCACAAGGTTATAAAGGATTCCAACATTCCGCCCTGGTACAATTCAAAGAAATTCATCCCTGAAGGTCAAATGCAGGTCTGCTCACAAACGTCGCCTCTATTCACAAGCTCATCTGGACGAATTCAAGAAGCTGCGCACTGAACTCAATGCGGCTAAGCGTAACGCCGAGACGCAGTACATCCGGAGCTCCCTCCCGGAGGAATTGAAGCATAGACCTAAGAAGTTTTTCAGTTATTTAAAATATAAGACCAAGGGTGCCTCCTCATCGATCCCTGCTCTGAAGACCCACGATACCGTTGCTTGTGAGCCTGTGCAGAAAGCCAACGTTCTCAATCAATTCTTTGCCTCCGTATTCACGGATGAGGATATAGCGCTTTCCCGAGAAGACATAAGGCCTTTTTCTTCCGAGGCACCTGCTCTCCTTGACGTCCACATTTCTAAAGCAGGAATTATATCTCTTATCAATGACCCAATCCCAAAAGTCACCCGGTCCAGATGCTGTCTCCGCAAAGTTCAAGGTCTCTTAGCAGGGCCGACACACTTACATATCTTTCAAATCTACCCAAAATGACCCTAGCTGCCCGCCGTTGGATGGCTTCAAGGGACTGAATATCGGCAACTTTGGAAGAGTCCCACACCCCACAAGCATACTCAAGAATAGGGCGCACAAGAGAGATGTATGCTCTTTTTTTCACATCAACTGGGGCGTGACGTAGATTTCGAAAAATACAGCCAAGTGTGGATGATGCACTTTTGCAAATCGATTGAATGTGTGCACTCCAACTAAGATTACGACTGAAAACAACACCGAGGTATTTATGGCTGGACACCGTCTCAAGACATTGCTGATTAAGAGAGTAAGGCAGAGTTGTAACTAGCTTATTGGAAGAGAAATGCATAACTTTGGATTTGCCGACATTAATTTTCATGCCCCACCTCTCGCACCAGTCATTAACGGATAGGAGATCAGAAGCAAGGGCGGCGCTGTCATCTGCAGATCGAATGGACCTATAGAGGACAATGTCATCTGCAAATAAACGAATTTTGGAGGTGATGCCATCTGCGATATCATTTATGTAGATCAAAAAGAGTAACGGCCCCACAACACTCCCCTGGGGTACTCCTGAGGTGACTTTCGAAACAGGTGACAGAGAGCCCTGATGAATTACCTGCTGGGATCTGTTCGTCAGAAGAGATTTGAAAATGCAAACAATGATCGGCGGGAGGTCGAGTGAAGTCAATTTGTGGATAAGCTTATTGTGAGGCACGAGGTCAAAAGCCTTAGCAAGGTCAAGAAAAATGGCATGAACTGAAATGTTTTCATCCAAGGACCTAGCAACATCATCAGTAAAAAGTATAAGTTGGGATTCGCAAGAACGATTGCTCCTGAAACCAAACTGATTGGGATGGAGGTGTTTGGAATTCCTGAGATTTTCCCAAACAAATCCGCATAACACGCGTTCGAAAAGCTTAGAACAAATGCAAGTAAGGGATATGGGACGATATCCTTCAGGCTTGAGGTGATCAGCTCCTTTTTTCGGGACGGGAACTATCAGTGCTCTTTTCCAGTCATCAGGAACATCACCTATCGAGAAGATATGGTTGAAAAAAGCAGCTAGGCCCACTGAAAGGGAAGATGCAAGCTCTTTTAGAAGCCTTCCAGGGATACCGTCGGGACCAGCCGATTTCTTAGGTTTAATCGCTTTAAGGAGCTTTAAAATCCCATGAATACTAACTGAATGGCTAGGGGAGAGAGCGGAAGAAAATGAAGCAGAGGGACGATGTTGGGATATGGCATCAACGGTTGCATGAGGAATGCTGACATTGGTGCCATCGGGGAAGTACCCAACCGAGGGCTGAAAGACACTGGAGAAGTAAGCATTTAAAGCCGTGGCAATAGACTGAGGACTCGTATGGGTATCACCGTTCGAATCGGTAACTGAGGATATAGGAGCACTCTTTCTCAATGACCTCATATAGGACCAGAATTTTTTGCCATAATCGCTACTCACCGCGTTATTCACAAAGCTACTGAACAGGGATGCATTGAGAGTGGAACAACTTTCCTTCAGCTTTTCGTATGAGATGCGGTCTCGACGAAGGCCACTACGCTTCAGTTTCGCATGTGCAACACGTTTTTTTCGGAAAAGAACGTTCAGTTTTCGGTTAACCCAGGGAAATTGTGAAGAGACACGCTTACGAACCAAGGGGATCTTATCCAAGCAATCGAGTAAGGTGAATTTAATGGTTTCCCAGACATCATTAACTGACCTATTCTTCATGCATGAATATGTAAGAAGAGGATTGGTTTGTAGGGACGCATTCAGCTCGTTCCAGTTGACTCTTGAATAATCTGGAAAGCTTTTCATGCGGAATTTGTGTTGGTTGGTTCTACTACAAGCATCCATTTTCAGGCTCAAGAGGACAGCATCATGATCAGACAAACCTGGAACAACGGATGCTGTTGGGCACGGATAATCAAAATTCGCCAACGCTAGATCAAGGATGTTAGAGGAATGGGTTGTGGTTCTGGTTGGGGTGGACACAAACTGTTTCAATGAGAAGGTTTCGATAATCCTATGAACAGCCTTGTCGTTGGCGTTGAGACGGGAACTGTGAGCAATTTGGTAATCAGCGGCGAAAAGAGCGGGGCAGTTAAAATCACCACATATGAGAATCTTGTGCGCTAACGTATGATGGTACTGAATAGAAGTGTATAAGTCAGCTAGGATGGGGGCAAGTTCGTCAAGATTGGGAGGAATATAAACACTCGCAAGGAAGATTTTTTGGCGTTGTCCGGGGAATTCAACTGAACACCACACAATTTCCAGTAAACTATTAGGGGACAAGCCCGACGGTGAAGGACGGCTAATGATATCATCGCAAACAGCTAAGATGACACCCCCTCCATGACGATTTCCTCCTCGATCTTTTCGGAATATTTGGAACCCTTGGGGAACAACTTCTTCGTCAGGAATGCGAGCGGAAAGCCAAGTTTCAGAAAGGAACATGATGGAGACAGAAAACTGTTGGATGAAAGCAGAGAGCTCAACACGCTTTTCTAAACTAACAATCGATCTACAATTCAGAATTGCCATGGAAAAATCATGCAAAGTTTGCCTGTTGTACGAACGAGCAAGAGGAACCGCGACTAATTTTCAGATCTACTAACGAGATCTTCTATACAGCCTCCAAATTATACTTCTCGATGGGACCATAGAATGAAAATCCAGCAAATAAGCTGTAACAAGGATGTATTCCATTATTCTTTTATTCCTCGCACTATCCGTGACTGGAATTCCCTGCCTCGGGACTTAATGAGTGAATTATACCATTCCGGTAAAGCATCATCCAAGGCCTGGTTTCAAAAGAACCTGTATTCATGTTAAGGCATTGTTTGTTGCTTACATTTTGTCATTCAAGCAGATTCATTGATTTAACAAATTCCCAGGATTTCATTCCCATCGTTTACTTTTACGTTCACTTCATTTGCCTCATGCTTTTCGTATCGATTTTCATGCATTATGAAACTTTGACTGTTCTACATACTCGAAGGTTAACCATTCTGCTTTTTTAGATCTCATCTTCTTTTCGTTTCAGGTCTTAATTTATTCTTCATTTCAGGTTTAATTTTATTTTATTTTGTCGTTCCAGGTTTTATTTTCTTTTGTCCATTTCAGGCTCGGATGCAGTTTTGACTTTTCCTGAACGTTTAACCTTTTGTGCATGACTGCATGTTAAAAAACAAAAAAACAAAAAAACAAAAAAACAAATTAGATACATATAGATAGTTAGATAAGACAAGATAGACATAAGCAAAGTTTTCTGCACTTGGTGGCAGAGAGTGTGTCACAAGTTGTGCGTGTGTCACAAGTTGTGAGTGTTATGTTAATGTTATTGTGTTAAGAGTCGGACAATGGCCGACAGGTTGAGGTAAAATGGTTGAGGCAATGGCTTTCAGCCAGAGTGGCCCTCCTCGCCGAGCCACCGGCCGTATGGCTGTCAGCTCAGATGGCGGTTGATGATGATGATGATGATGATGATAGCTGATTTTTGCGGCAAGAACTTCTTTCCAAAGCACTTAGAACAGAACATATTTCTCACACATACCTAACACATAATGAAATGGCGGCAATGGTGCTCATAACAATGCCACTTTTACGGAAACTCCACTCCAGAGAAATGAAAGCTTCCCATTTTTCGGAAACTTTCTCTTTAAGAAAGAGCTATAAAAAGGAAGGCAAAGTCAATAACAATTACGGATGTGATTCGCTTGTTATTGACTGATTTGACTGCCTTTTCTTAGAGCCACCAAATCCTGACCAATCCCATAAGGCCATAACCTTTCCACCTGTTAAAAGCGTTTTGACCTGTTGCTTGTTGTCAACCTGTCCGCCTGCTGCATGCTGTCCGCACGCCCAATGGCCATCATGAAACGTGCGCAAAATTGGCTCCGCCCAATGCAGAGGTCTTTGGAATTTGGAACTGTTCGTTTCAGGCCAGCCATTCGATGACAGCAATTAATTTCAAACTGCTTCATGTCGTTTCAGCAATGTGACTTCCATTTTGGCAACCCGACGGACGGAGTGGACTCATTGTTATCGTTATCACTGTCAAAATCTATGTGAGAACCGGAAAACTTTCCAGGAGATGATATAGGCCTACGTGTTGAAGGAAACGGTTTGGCATGCTTTTTGGTAAACATTTGCTTCTCTGGGTAGCGCCCCGGAAGTCATGTCCAGTGTCCTGGGTAGATACGTACTTCAAGGATAATTTCAGACAAAACTATTCTGTTTCGCCGGATACACAAGAAAAACCGTGGCGAAGAAATAAAGAATGGAGAAAACTGGAAGGCGGAAGGTTGAGTGGCGTGAACCGACTGCTGTTTGAAAAGTGGCTGTTCGTCTTTGGCTTCCGCGTCCAAACTCCAATGGGGTCGGGCAGCCAGTTTACAAACCCTGCCGCGACTTTAGATGGCAGACCGGGGCCCCAAGCGAGCATTGATTTTTCCTGGAGGGGACAGGGTTAGGTCAGGCTCAGATACCTTCAGATAAGAAAAAAACAATATTTTTTCTTGCGAGTGAAGGGCCCCAATCGACCATTCTTGCACAAAACGCTCTCTGCGCCATCTAAAGTCGCGGCAGGGTTTGTAAAATCGCGGTCGGGCAATGCCGAAAGAAATAATCGCTGCCGGAAATAAGAAATTTCCTCAAAAATCGGGCCGGCTGTTTTCACATTAAATTTGCAACAGTTGCGAAATCCGCTGCCATTTTTTCTTGTTTTGCAACAGTTGCGAAATGAAAACAATTTGTTGCATATTAAACAATTTGTTGAACAATGAAAACAATTTTTTTCAACAATTTATTCGCATTGTTTTGTTTGAATTTGCAACAGTTGCGAAAACCGCAGCTATTTTTTTCTTATTTGAATTTGCAACGGTTGCGAAATGAAAACAATTTATTGCAAATTCAACAATTTGTTGAACAATGAAAACAATTTCGTTGCAACAATTAATTGTTTTCATATTTGAATATATTTGCAACATGCAGTTGCGAAATCCGTTGCTATTTTTTACTCGTGTTCGTATTATCCAGTGAAAGCGCAGCGGTCGTTTGTTTTCCGATGGGCTGGAACATCCAAAGACTCCCTTTTTCCTATATATACGGCTTCTTTGAAGTGAGACGCGCGATCTCATTGACAACCCTTTATTGACAGCCTGCGGACAGGAGTTAGATGTGCGGGAAAAGAGACTTCTGAGAGCCTAGGAGCTTCGGAAAACACGCACCAATCTCCAGGGTCTCCTCTGTGTTTTTTTCAGTTTGCGTTTTTTAATTTGCGAATGTGCTCAAGTGAAAAATATCCCACAGAAAAACAGCCACGGGGGAGATGATATGATGGAGACAGCGCGTCCCCGACCAATTAAGCAAATTGAAATTTGGTTTTGCAAAATTCGCCCATCCTTGTTATCCCATCACCGGCCCCATTGCCTTCTCACCGTGTTATCGCGTACATATTAACTACTTTCTCAAGGGCTCAATAATTGTCATCTGCATATTGGTGTACCGCGGATAGCTGGTGTATCAACGCATTTGCAGCTGTTGAATTTAGGCCCTGGCTGGCCTGGGCCTGCCCTGGCATGATTTGATTAAACCTCCGAGGCCAAATCCGCCAAGGGCTTCCTGAGGGCTCCTTTGGGAGCCAGGAGGAGTTAAGCTGTGCAGATCGCCATCTAAAATAGATCGCGAATGCGGAATGACGATGCTCTGGTGCACGTTGCCAGGAGATATTTCCTGGACCGAATAGAAAAAATCCGGTGGAGTTTTCGCCTGTTTCAGATCTATAGCTGTCGTCCGCCTCCGATGACTCATCCAGCGGCCAGCCTGCGATGAATAGCTTATACCTAGTTTTGGCGCTGAGGCTGGCCGTTCCCAGGTTCCAGGTTTTCCTTGTAATAATAGGCTTCTGCTTCTCCCCAATTCGGTTATCGCCGGAATCATTTCGGTCTCTTGTGCGGCATCGGATTGATTGGTATACGCGCGCGAAAGAGAGAAATAGCTTTTACAAAGCCTGATTTAGTTTAGTAGGCGATGTTCCTATTTTTCCTTAACCCAGTGACTGGCATAAATATGCTAGGCTTGCAGGGTGTCAGAGAAATTAACCATGCCAACAGCCATCATCGGTCTGCATGTTCTGCTGTTTTTTTTACCGTAAAAACTTGGAAAACGACCCCTTCTTGGGTTCGCTTGCACCGTTGACTGTGGCCTGTTCTTCAGCTTCCTGTTGGATGACCTCTGACCCAAACGCAGCTATTACATTTTCGCTGTTTGCCAACCGAAGTTTGAAAGGAAATTGGCCACGAATTTAAACCAAGAATAAAAATGCCAAAATTTCTTCCAGGGATTCCAAGGCTTCCAGGGATCTCTCACCGCCGACCAAGGGATCTCTCCTCTTCACGAATAATCTGACTCATCCCCCGCCCAAAGCCCGAAAGGTCATCTCTGCTTTGCATTTCGTCATCCACCGGAAAGGAATGACTGCATGCATTTGGCAAACATTTTGATTGCGACTTTGGACACTTCACCAAAAAAAAAAAACCGATCATTTTGCGTGTGCAAAGGTCTTGTACTCGCACACTGAAAATGTGTGATATTAATCTGCCTCTTTCTCGCAGCTCTGGTGTGATTTTTTTAACAAAACCTTTTGGAAGGGTTTTCTGCAAGTTTTGCAATCGAATTTGAAAGGACTTTTTGCAGCGTCGCTTCCATTTGTTTGATAAATTTTTGATGGGTGGGTGGTTTTTGGTGCGTGGTTTTTGGATGACTTTTTGAACGGCAGCATGACATATCGGAAATCTGGTTGGGTTCCTGCTTGTTTGCGGTCCAGTCCAAACACCCTGGATAAGTTTTGTTTTTATTATGCAATCTCAAACAGCATAGACCCCACATCCATTGTCAGCTCCAACCCTCAGCCCCAGGATCAGGTTAGCCCAGATCCAACGCCAACCTATATAAAGCTCTTTTCAAAACACACACACATGCGAAGAGAAAGAATTGTAGGCATTCGTACCTATTGCCGATGAGCAGAAACCTTAATTCGAAAAACGAACCCTAAAAGTTTTCATCTCGCACCCCCCAGGATCCATTGAAAAGAGTGCCCTGTCTGTGCACTCTCTATAGTTTCATCTGTAGCGTTTTCATCAATACTATCATGCAGTAATGTGCAGTGCCTGCCCAGGCCCAGGCTATAGGTCTGGGTCATGCGACCGAACACGTGTTCACGATTCGCCTAATAAAGAACCCGCTCTTCCGAACAAAGGAAAATGGAAAATGCGACGTTGCCAAATCCACTCACTTCAACCCCCGAAACAATCACGCATATATTTCAAATGATCACAAGCAGAGGAGAAAATAAGTGGACCCAGCAGTTGAATGCAAGGACAGGACCCTCCCCTCTGACAGACAACCCCCCCTCAAGTGGACTTCTGACGAGACGTGACAAAGCGCAAAAATATAGAAGCAGAATAAAATTATCCCCGCTCGGCGCTTGCACTAGGCTAAATCTACCGAAAAGGGATTTGGATTTTGATATTCCGTTTAGTTTTTGGTCTGCATCTGCATGGCTGACTGCCTGACTGCTGTGCCAAGTAAATCCTAAATCCAACGACAATGAAAACCACCCCCTCGCACTGCCAGACCCCTCCGTTCCTGGTTGCTGCTTTTGTGCTCCAGACTTCAAACCTAAAAGAGCGCCTGGCCAAATTTATTATTGGCTTTCATTGTGTTGTGTTGTGTCCTGGCAAAGCTTTTCGGCATGACGCACGTGCTTTGCTTACTGGGGTGGGCATATTTGATGGGCATCATTGGCGAATCTCGCAAAACAACCCGTTCAGAAACATCCCCAATTTTGTTTTTGAATTCATGTTCTGTTCATCTCTTAACTGCGCAATCGAATATGCTCTGCAGCGAAAAACGCAATGAAAAAACGGTCTTCTTGTGCAGCCTGTTACTGCGGTGATTGCTCGGTCCATTTGGAATCACATGGCGTGGTCAACATTGTGTGGGCCTCGGTAACGAACCCATTGAGTCAAAATGAGAGCAGGAACTCGACAAAATTGCTAAAACAACTTTCCCGTCTGTGGAACCGTGGCCCATGCTAACACCCGTGGGCCGTGCAGGTGACCTGAGTGTGGGCCGACAGTGATGTCAAGAACAATTTTTGGAGAACAATTTTGGCACAAAATCAAATTCACTTTTTGTGCCTTTGGCAAAATCAATAACAACAATTCAATCGACCTTCGCATGTCAACATCAGCTTGTTTAACTGTTATAAAGCAACGATTCCAGGGTTTAATTTGAAAAACGGTCGGCTCTTCTTGGCACTTTCCATGTTCAATCACAACTTGACCCTTGATGGCATTTTGCAAAAACGTTTATCAGAGGTTTTGCCAGGTACAATCCCCAGTTCTTGTGGGCGTCGAGAAGAGGCCACCCCAGCTGTTCAAAATATCCAGACAAATAGAGTTAATCTTCTGGGAGGGCAGTAAACACTGTCCCCTACAGGATTTTTACCCAAGACTGGCCAAGACAAAAGTTGTCTGCAATATTTGTCTGCTCAGTATTCGCAATGAGCTCGCAAGTTCAGAGAAGGTTCCCAGAAATCTGCTATTAATTTGCCCACTTCAGGAAATGCCCTTTTTCAGTCACCACTGCCCTTTTTACGGCGGTCGGAACATTCAGCGCCGTGCCACTCGCAAAGCCAAGGTCCTTCTGGAGAGCATTTTGGGACTTGACGAATGCAGATGGCGATGAACGATACAAATGAAACAAATCGAGGAGAATGAGTTAGTTGAGAAGCTTTTAGCGATGTACGAGTAGCTTTGTGGCGATACAGAGAACCAAATGGGAACAGCATTTTGGGCAATAACTACAGAATCCGCAGCAAGAGAGCTCCACTGCAGTGTGTCATGATGGATTGTGATTGAGTCATCATGATCTGAAATTGTGCCTTTTTGAATCAAACGAAATCCAAATCTCCGCACGGTTCTCCGCAGATGATGAAAAAGCCGGATAAGCCCTCGCTGTGATCCTCAGAACATTGTGGGACTCAAATATCTTCCGAAGAGCTTTCCCTCGTTATTTGGACACCCAGTAGATCCAGTGCGAGATATTATTGACACAAATTCCTGTTTTTAAGCGACATTGGAAGTTCGAAGTATTGCGACACAGAAATCAAATGAAACTAGAAAGGGAGGGGACAAGCCTGGAGCACTCGGAACAACCGGGTCACCCCTCAAACCCGCAGTAGGCCTATTTTGTTAAACGATAAAAGCAATAATCTGCATTGACCAAGGGTGCAATAACAATAATTGCAAATGGCGTTTTGCTTCTGCGATAACCACTCCGCTGCAAGAAAAGGCCTTCTGATGATTGAGGCTGATTTCCTGTAACTGTTTCAACTCTGCAAGGCATTCAGAGAAAAGGTCCAGCCAGCCTTGTTCTTTTCCATCACCCTGAAGGTGATGAAAGGTCCTCTGCGGGAAATATAATTGCACGCCCTCCCCGGCAATTGGAGTGGACGAAGTGTGCCATCGGGATCACACTTTTGGTTGCATACTTCTAGTGAATAGGTAGTATTTGCAACGTTGGTATTTGTTTCAAACAGCTTTCAGAAATAGTTATGACAGGAATACGAAGGTCACTCTAAAAGTTTTGAGACTCTCAGAAACTGGAAATATATTTGATAGTTTTTGATTACGAATATTCAAAGCAGTCCCCTCCAACATTTAAGCACAACTGCAATCGGACTATCTACAAGTCAAAAGCCTTACGCCAGTAGCTTTGTACAGGGTGTCAAAATAAGATCTGAAACAACTGTAGATGGTTGCTCGAGAAGGTCTCTCTCCGCCGAAAGCAAACTCCAGTCTTTCTTTTCACTGATCAAAATTTAAACCACAATCAAAGTCGTAGTAAAGCAATGTCCTAAAATGCTCTGAAGCAAGCTCAATTTCTAAGCAACAAAATGGAAAGAAGAAAGTGTTTTTATTGTGACAGTACAAAAGCCTGATTGGAAATTTTCTGTTCCAAGATCTTGAAAAACATCAAAGTTCGTAACCCCAACAAGACCCGGTTTTTCAGAAAACAAACTTCCGCACATCTCAAAACTTTCAGAGTGACCTTCATATTGGTCTCCAGAAAACAGAATAGGCCTTGAGGGCATCCAATTTCAACAGAGAATGATAAATGCAGATTCAGGTATTGCACGCATGTCGTGTGTTTTACAGCGCCATGTTGGCACTGGCAGGGAGTCTCCCTGCCAGTGCTAACATGGCGCTGAGGGAGTGTAGCTGCAATAACCGATTGTTGAAAGTGCCTGAAGATTCCGAGACCTTTTTCAGAGCATCTTATTCGCAGGTGTCTATGTGATGTCTGATCTTCAAGTGGGCCAGAGTCCTGTTGGATACCGGATCGACAAGGGCGAACAACGCCCCATGGGACGAATCGATTTAGGCACTGATGGACCATGACGCATCCTTAATCGGCCACACCCTCCCTGGGGGATATAGGTACATGCACCCCCCAGAAATTTCATTATGCCCCCAGAAATCTTGGCATTCTTTCTTGGTTGATGCTTCGCTCAATTGCAGCAAGGTATCTCAAATGTAAGTTGCCAAACCACCTTCTAACTAAACCCATTTTAACCTATATAAACTGACCTCACCAAACCAAACGTAGCCTCCAACTTGCTCTTTGACGAGCATATTATGGTTCAACCGCATGATGACCGGCTGTGGAGAGAGCCGAAATTTGTTAATGTCCTGTCAAGAGTAAATTGTATTTTTGCTGCTGACACATCCCTATAAAATTTCGACAAAACAATAATTTTCCCAAAAGGCCAAAAGGCCGAATTCTCGCAAAACTCCTGCGGCAGCCATTTCGCAGAATGGTTGCGCCGAAGCCATTTGATCGAGGTCTCGATTTTTAGACCCACATAAAGGTCTTCAATGGAATTGGAAAGCGATTCTTGGGTGGACTAATCGCAGCAAATCCCCATTTCGCATCGCAAGCCTTCCGTCAGGAAATCATTTCCAATTCTCCAACGTGCCACAGAGTCTTGTCCTCACCACGGGCCGCCGCCAGCAGCCGTTTCCTTCTTGATCATTTTCATCTTCTGTCTTTTTACTCTTTTTCATTCTTCTTTTGTCATTTTTGCTGAGGATCCCTTCATTCCGCAAGACAAATGAATCATGAATCACAAATAGGGTCTGAAAAAAATGCATCAAAACATAAAACACTTTTGGAATTCGAAACCGCAAAAAAGAGATGGCATGCAATACCCAATTTCCGCAGAACCCACGCGACGGAGCTCTTTTACCCCTGCATGATATGGAATTTGCCAAACGACTCAGTAATGTCAGCAGTGTTGAGTCGTGCGTTGCAACGAATCGTTGAACGATTTGAGTGCGACAAATGAATTGTATTTTATGGTGTCTTGGAAGAAGATGGGCCGGATGAATGTGGTTGGCTGATTGCGCACGAAATGCCCCTTTGAAATCGTGCAATTTTGCACGATTTTGGAAGTCCATGATCTGTTAAACGAATTCGGTACGAATAAACCGGCGAATTTTCTTCCAAAAGGGCAAGGTAAATAGGAAAGGTAAAATAGCCTTCTGAAAAAGACTATTTTAGAAGACTAAAATAGAAGCCTTCTATTTACCTTGCAAAAAGGAGAATGATGAGAGAAATGAAAAGAGAAATGCACTTCTGCTTCCTTGGTGCAAATCCAATTCTGAAGGCCACACTGAGAAAATTTTACGCGGTTCTTTGAATTCACATGGTTTTCTGTGGGGCCTCATTCGCAGTGGTTCCACTGAAGATCGGAGGCTTCCAAATGCTGGAGTCTCCTTCGGCCAGTCTAAGACCTGTGTGGCGTGATCTGTGACATTGGGGCACGTCTTGGATTGAAAATGGGGTGATGTGCAGAAACCGATGGATGGAACCCCAATGTCAAAAATAACGCCACTGAATTTTATTGGGCAGGCAGTTTTCCACATTTTACCAATTTTCTTTCTGCTGCGTGCACAAATGACCCATGGTGAGCCCATGCAGAAGTGCACGCAAATGCTTCCGCGGAGCAAAGTTAATTCCAGAGGCCACTCCGCAAATGAGTTAATTCGCGGTGCAAATCCTCTAATTTCATATTTATATGCATCCGAACAAATTCCTTTTTTCCTTTTGTGCACAATTTGCAAGCGAAAGTGGAAAAATTGGCCTCCAACAAATTGCATTCGTTTCATTGAGGCACCGATTCTCTCCAAATTTGAACAGGCAACACTTATTACGGCGGAGAGATCATGACGGGGGTAACGCTAACTCCGAGCAGCGAGGTAAATTTTTGCCATCTGCTCCAATGGAAAAAATTTACCTCGCTGCTCGGAGTTAGCGTTAACCCCGCATTGATCTCTCCGCTGAAAAAAAAGACGCATCTTTGCACTGGAGTGAGCAATACGACGACAGTCAGACAATTATCGAAACAGCTGTCAAAATGAGTTCCAACGAAATGAATAATTATTTTAGGCAAATAAAATTAATGCAGTCAATGGCAGCCAATAAAATGCAGAATATCTCTGCGCAGTGGAGGTCGTTGAATGCGATGACATAGGCACCACCTTTCAGTACCAATCACCTTCTCTGGCTGATGTCCTTGATCGAATATTTGGTGACTCTGACCGAGAGAGAGAGAGAGATCATTACACGGATTGTTCCGGAACGACAGCACAGAAGCGAGGTACTCGTCGTATCTTTCAACACATGCAAGTACGATTGAAAGAACAAAAAAGATATCGGGAGGCCTCTGATAGAAACAATCATTATTTTTTTTAATGCACCAGCTGAAAATTTGCTGGCACAATGCGTCCCGAAAATAAATGCAAAAATTCAAAGGTCTTGATGTGCCATGCGATGGTGATGAAGGACACGTGAATGCTCAAAGCGAGGCAGAGTCACCTTCAAAGGTTGCGATCGAGAAGAAAAAGGGAAAAAAAGAACAGTCTTCTTTTCCGTTTACTCATTTTATTTAATCGTTTAGGTACTCGTTTTTTAACCATTTTCTCGTTTCCGTTTACTCGTTTTTAACCTTTTATTCATTTACTTTTATCTTTTGATCGTTTTTAACCGTTTTCTCGTTTCTGTTTTTTCGTTTTTAACCGTTTTATCGTTCCATTTACTCGTTTTTAACAGTTTTCTCGTTTTTAACCTTTTATTCATACGTGTACTTTAATCTTTTGTTCGTTTTTAACCGTTTTATCGTTTCTGTTTTCTCGTTTTTAACCGTTTTATCGCTCCATTTACTCGTTTCTAACCGTTTTCTCGTCTGTTTTCTCGTTTTTAACCGTTTTATCGTTGCATTTACTCATTTTTAACCGCTTAATCTTTCCATTTTACTCGTTTTCAACCGTTTAGTCACTTTACTCAATAGTTTTCTCGTTTTCAACCGTTTTCTCGTCTTGAACCGTTTGCTCGTTTTTAACTAACAGATCAACCAAAAATGTCAAATGTTCGGGCCTCCGACCTTTCATGACGCGGAACTTTGGTCCAAGAAACCTCTAAAAAACACACTTTGGGTTATTTGACCTTGGCCTTGGGCATCTAACTTCAGTCGGGTGAAGTCAAAACCGTAGAGCTGTGTTGCTGGCGGGATTTTGAAATCCTGTGGCATGGACATGGACGCGGGAATGTCCGGCATGTTTCGCACACCGGACGTATGATTTGAAGGACAACTCAAAAAACAGTCGAAAATAATTAAAAATACAATCACACTCAAAAAAACTTCAAAAATACAATCATACTCAAAAATACAATCACACTCAAAAATACATCAAAATACAATCATACTCAAAAATGCAATCACACTCAAAAATACATTCATATGCAAAAATACAATCACACTCAAAAATACGTACATCAAAATACAATCATGCTCAAAAATACAATCACACTCAAAAATATACAAAAAATACAATCATACTCAAAAATACAATCATCTCAAAAATACAATCTAAAACTCAAAAATACATAAAAAATACAATCATCCTTAAAAGTACATCAAAAATACAATCATACTCAAAAATAGGTACATCTGACATTGATATGGGTATTTTTAAAAGCAGCCCAGTACCTACTGATTACCAATGCAAATACCGATTGTTGCTGCACATCTGTCTGCCTGTCTGATCTCCGTCTGTTCCCTCAGCTCCAGCTGATCCCAACCCAACTGACACGATCACTGTTTTATCACCAGTTTCAGGGGGGCCATGGGGCCAGGTCCAACGAACCAATGCATGTCGCTCAGTCAGCCATCATCATTAACATTTTTATTTTTGTTGACAGCTGTGTGCTGTTAAAAATGTTCTCTGCAATTGTTTGTTCAACGTTTTTCAAAAAATGTCGATTTGTTTCCAGGGAATGGTGAATGGCGTACCGTGGGCAGGTATCTCAACGTGATTTAACCACACTGGGATACAGTGCAAAAATAAAATACGTACGTATTTAGTCCACGTCTCACCAATGGCGAATGCTGAGATTTTCCGAAAAAAAAAACGAACTCCGCAGGAATCAATTTTTTTTGTTTTTTGTCGCATCTGGGGTTTGTTTCTGCGCAAAGGACTTGAATGCAGAACGGGAAAAACGTGGTGCACTAATGGGTAAGGTATTCCTTTTTTGTCTGTACGACAATATTCGTGGGCCTCTGCAGCTGTCCGGTCTGACATTGTTTGAAAATTGGGAACCGCCTTCAACCGGTACCGAGGACTCAACCCATGCGTAATTTATGAAAATGATCATATCAGACCAAAGGAGTGAAAAATCTCATCGGTTGCAGCTGTTCTCGATGGCGTGTGCGAGTCGAGCTGCAGGCTGTCAGCTTTTGTTGTTTTTCCCGCCACTTTGTTTTTCAATCATCATGAGTTCCTTTCCTGAGCGATGAGTTGGCCCACATGAAAGGGCAGATGTTGGGTGGACGCGACGCCCAATCATTCCAAATTTCCCAAATGTACTCATATTTTTACCCCATCAACAATTCGAATACAAAATTCGATTCGGATTTCAATTTGAAGTGACTCGATGGGGAGCACTGAACAGATGTTTCGAGCGGGAACGCAAAGTTTCAATTCGTCGCTGCGACGTTTCTTCGCGCGACATTTCGTAGCCGTGACTTCACATTGTGGAAAGACCAGCTACTCGTCCAACTGGATGCACAGGGTCATGCAAGGTTAGACGAGGTTGCTGGATTTGTTTGCTGTTCATTTTGGAGCATTTCAGCCTTCAGGTGTGAAATCCGACTTCCGGTGTCAATTTTCACCGGAAATCTTTCCTCGGAATTTCGGTTCGCACTTTCTGACGTGCAGTGGTGTGTGCAATGGTCAGCTGCTGTCTATGGTTGCAGGGCGGACGTTTTGAAACGTTTGTGACTTTGATCACATTCGAAGGGCCCGATTCTGACAGGATTTGAGACAGACCTTTGTTTCTGGGTTGCCATGGTTTGACTTTTGGCTCCTTAAAATGTGACTGAAAAAAGCGCAGCTTGATCTGTGAAAAATTTGGGAGAAAAATTTTGGAGCTCATTCACGAAATGTTTCAAATTGTGGGGTCTGTGGCCCGTGGGCCACAAGAAATTCCATTTTCTGTGACCCACCCCACCACCCGATTGGGGCATGAAATCCGCAATGTCATTTCCGGAGCTGCAAGGCAGATTGCATTCAGCAAACCAAACAGAAAATCCCTCCAAAGCAAACAGCGGGTTGGGTGGGTTTTCCTCAAATTTCTTCTCCGGCGTCCGGTCCAAACAGGCTGCAGCAGGGCCTCTCGTTCGACTGAAATTGCGAAAATGGAAGAACTGGAAGAGAGGACATAAAATTTCGGGGGGTCACTGAACCAGTTTCGCCAGGGTGCAATGCCACGATAAAATTCTGTCGTCTGGATTCGAGTGGATGGATGGGCACCCAATTCCACTGGAGTGCTTCAACTTTCAAGGTTCTCGGTCCCAGAAAAGTGCAACATGAAGCAGGCAGAACGAACAGCGCCCGCCTGCCAGGCGATGTGGAGATGGCGCTGATGCCGGAACGGGTGACAACCCGTTCCCTCGACGGCGCAGAGGTTTATCAACCTCCACAAGGTGAAACTTGTCGGCGAAAACCCCTCCTTTCCAGTGCGTCATATATTTTCTGCTGGGGGCAGGGCACAGCCTGCCTGGCCTGCTGAATTGCATTCGCGAATCCTGATTTCGCGCCAAAATTTATGGCCCGAATTTGATGCCTGAGTTTTGGCGGGAAACGGAATGAACGTGCTCTCAGCGGTGTGCTCACGCAACGGCAGCGAGTGAGGACAGCGCAATGACAAGGGAGGGGAGTCGCCTTGGCCTGAGGATGGAACTCACAGGCGAATGGGACACAAGGCACAGCACCGAAATTCTTCCTTTCGGATGTGATTCTGGCACAGTGAGTGTCGAAATTCTTCCTTCATGCGAAGCCAGGAAATACAGTGATGCCTCCTCACAGTTCACCAGATTTCAGAAAATTGTTGAAATCTGACCCTTAAATATATCGCAACATTTTTTTCAAAATGACAGCAAAAAATATTTCAACAGGTGCCATTGTCGTTGGTGATCCACATACATGAGCCGATTTGGTTTTGAATGAGCCTGGATCACCAAACGACCAGAATGGCCAAAATTATAACCTCACCACACACATTCCACACTTTTTCTTGAGCGTTTGCCCTGAAGTCGGTACCTTTTCCGTGCGTGGACCTCTGGAAAGACTTTCGATTCGATTTGCATTCCTCTGCCCTGCCTCTGGATTGGTGAAGTGGATGACATGCAAACTGGAATGTCTTTTGACCATTTTTGTGTTCCGTTTCATGATTCGCATGCATGACTCATGCATTTACCATGCAGCATTGTGGGTTCCATCCAGGTTGCTCCAGACCCATGCCCAATGCCCATGCCATAGACCATGCCATCGACCAATGCCATGCCATAGACCTATGCCCATGCCATTCACAAGTGACCTTTCCATCCCACAAAATTTCATTGCAGAAAACAGTCGGTCAGAAAAATGCCTCCGAAATGAGTGACGTGACTGCCGGACTCTTTTCTTTATCTCGATGGGGTTAACATTGCTAAATTTGGCCTAATCAGCTGATTAATCCAGTCACCCAAACGTCATTTTGGATCTCTCGTACCCGAACAAGAGTTGTTCTCACTTCAAATTTTCTATTATTCTGAAGTTTTGTTGGGTTGTCACACTTATTTAACGACTTCTGGGCAAAACGGTTGGAAGGACTGCGGCCTCGGGCTCATTAATTGACTTTCCTGACGGTTACAACCAACTAAGCAAGTTGATGCCTTTGAAATAGACTTAATGCTCCATTGGGGAGTGAGTGGGGAAGCCAGAAATAGCTTGGGCCTATAATACTTGTTGCACAAGGTAATACGTGCCATCACGGTCTGGTGAATTTTCCCGCCATCAGCACCAGCGACATCGCCACGCACGTCAGTTGGCATTCGGCGCCAAAACCATGAAGCTTGTTGCGTGGATGTACAGAGTGCTTCGCTTTGATCAAATGCTTTTTCAACTGTTCAGTGGAATAACAACCCATTCTTTCAACTTTTTCAACTTTTTAATGCCCACCTCCAATTCCATAAAGGCGAACCAGCATCGAACCGACAACGGACGTTCTCTAAATGCCCCTCTTTACAAAACTAACTCTTTTTTCCCTCGCACAATTTGGGATTGGAACAATCTCTCCTCTTCTTCACCCTTTATCTCACATGCGATTGCATCCCTGGGCGCCATACCGACAGAGCGTAATTGATTGCTAAACATAGTTGTCTGTTCGTTTCTTCTCTTCTGTTCACTGTTTTCATTCCATGTCATTTCACCCTTCTGTCTGTTATACCATAACATTTGTGGCAGTATTGTTTAAATAATAACAATTATAATAATGAAAGATGCTGATGGTTCTTCCTTCCAGAGGCCCTGGCCTGGCCGTTCTTCCGCACCGCAAGTGATTTTCTCTCCACTGTCACTGCCACTGTTTTCAAAAATACTTCGTGTGTGAACGAAGAAAACCCCAAGCACCATTCATTTCATAGTTTTTTCATTTTTTGGGACAAATTCGTGTGTCCATGGGCTGGCTTCTGCACAAACCAGACGAAAACGACTTAAAGCTCCTTCATTTGGCTTTGTTTGATTTTTCTGGGGAACCCGGTACTCTGCAGCCATTGTTTGTTTCTTGAAGAGGGGGCCGCAAGCAATGCTGGCGCAGTGCGGTTCACAAAAGCTTATTACCAGGAGCTTTCTTCATTTTCTGTACTTCACTGCTTCATTTGTGACTGCTGGGGTGAATGCTTTCCCGGGGGGGGGCTTCCCCCTTTGCTTTTTCCGGTTTTGAAACCAGACTGTGGAGACTTTGGATGAGTTCGACCCAGACGCAAATATGCTCACTGCGCCGGAACTGGAAACCGTTACAAGTTGGCTTGATGGTCAATGTCATTCTGCCACTCCTGACTGAAACCGGTGTCTTCCCTTCCACCACACGTGTGCGCTCGTCTTGTCCCTGTCTGCTGTTACTTTCCCGCGCATCCGGAAACAGCCGGATGTGAGCATGCGAAAAGTTGACACGACCACCTCATCAATGCGTTTGGATGGTGAAGGGTTGATCAAAATTCAATACATTCAAAATGGTTTTGAACGAAATGCGCCAAAAATTTTCGAAACATTTGCGCATGCCACCACTACCATCAAAAGACTCGAGACATCATTTTCAGCATGGAACAGAGATTTCAAATTTGAACTGAAATCGATGATTGTTTTACTGTACTCGTATTTCCAAAGGATGAGTTGTTCGCAATCATGGAAGAAGATAAAAATATCAGATCAGAATCAGAATCAGATTAACATCAGAATCAGAATCAGATTAACAGAGGCCGAACATCACGCACGCCCGCTCCACCTCAAGCTTTTAAGCAACGCAAAGGATATGTCATGCTCTTCGCCGTTCCTCACGCCCGTGTGTTTCCACACGACTGCAGCATCTCGGCCTGCACATGGTGAATCTGATTGGCTGGAGTGACGCTGTTTGTATTTTCGGAGAGCTTGCATGCAGTGGAAGTGAGAAGCGAAGTGGAACTGTTTCCCTTCTACCCTGACTGTTTGCTTCCCAGTCCGGAGTTTGAGTTGTTCTTGAGTTTACTGGAAACTCAAACAACAAGTTTAAAAAAAATAACTGGTTATGTTTTATTGTCCCGTGTTTCATCCACAGCCGAATTTCACCGCCAAAATCATGTGGACAGCCAAAAACAATAAGTTATAGCACAGACCAATAACGTTTGAATGCCAATGTATTGCGAACGAAGAAGTTTTTTTATAGTAATTTTATTTAACTTATTGCTTAAATAACCGCAGTTATTTTCTGAAAAACGTTTTCGTTCGCAATCCATTGGCATTCAAGCTTTATTGGTCTGTGCCATAACTTGTTTTTTGACTATGTACATAGTTTTGGCGGTGAAATTCGGCTGTGGATGAAACAAGGGACGCAATGGGACGCAAGTCAAAAATTATAAGCCTGGGACCTAATGGACCCCATAAAGAATGCATTATTTGACCTGCGTCCAAAAAAACCAATATGACCTCATGGGACCTGATCGTAAAATTCTAGCACTTTCTCCGACGCCACTCAGATGACACTTTCTTCATGTCATGTGTCACCATTCTGTTTTGGCAAACTGTTTTCAGATTGAGCTAAACAACCGACAATCCTATTTTTGCAAGCCATGGGTCGTGAACCAATCCAAGAGTTAGTTTTGGGGTGGGATAAATAGACGCAGGAAACGCTTTCGCTTTTTTCTTTGGCCAAATGGAGGAAACGCGAATGCGCGACCAAAAACCGGTGACATGCTCCATGTGCAGAATCGAGAGTATTTGATTCGCACAAGAAACTTCTGGAGGTATTCATGCATCGTTCCCTGCACCTTTTTCTCCCATGTGATCATTATGATCGCGCTGAAAAATTCTTTCACTTTCAATTTACTCTTGAAATCAATTTTTTACCATCTGAATAGGACACGTCGAGTTTTTATTCCAACTTCGTCGCTTGAATGCAAAAACCGAAACATATCCTTCATCCTTTACACAGCCAGTTCTCAGGGGATCTCTGCAATTTATCAAAACCTGGTTTTGTCCCTTGTGCATTGTTAGCGACCTTTGCAACTTTGCCCGGCTGCATGGGGCGATTGGACTTCCCGCAGCTGAGTTAGATGATTGTGATTGCGAAGATTGGCGAACCAGATCCAAACTTGTTGAAAAATCAGACAAAGTTTCGCCTGACTCGTCACTGTTGGGGCGTCAATTTCTGTGGGATGGGGAAGTGCGACTTCTTCCGAGTGAGCACCACTAAACTGTTTACTGATTGCAGTTAGGGTTTGTGTTGTGGTGTACACGAACTTATACGGCTTTGAACGAACTTTGTACTTTGTAGTGTGAATTGAATAATTATCGGAAACGATCAAGGGCCGCACCGAGTGCCAATAAATTCCCACTTAGTGCAGTTACATTCTGAATCGACATCCCAGAATAACTTTTAGTTTCAGCAAATAGCTTCAGCAGCAAGAGTCGAATGCTCACCGAGGCATGTGAGCACATGGGCTTGTATTTTTTTGGCATTTTCTCCACATGGGTGCGTTCGTTCCAAAAAGACTCTGCGGGAGTTCAACTCAAGAGTTGCTGAAAAAGGGTTGATGGTTTTGATCTATTCACGATTGAAAAATATAATTTCCAGGCAGAGTACAAAAATGCTTGGAGTGGAATGAGACATTGACTGAACAGGAAAAACAGTGCAGACAATTAAATTTTATTCGCAAGAGAAGAACAATCCCATTTGCTGAATGGGTTTTCTTCATACAATGGGTAAAAATGTGGAGAACAAAAACTTTGTTCAAAGTGCGATGAAGCATGATTTTTGCAAGTGGTTTGAATCAGCAGTCCAACACTCTTCGCCCTAACTTTACACAAAATAGTTTTTATGCCTTCTTCATTTCAACCACCGCGGGGCGGCTGTTTAAGTATGTATAGTTGCGAACCTACTTCGTGAAAACAGGTATACACGCACGCATACTCTCGTACTAGCTTGGTCCTTGCATGAGATTTGTGGGACAAGTCGAGTGTTTGTTCTTTGAAGTTATCTTTTGTGCTTCATTTCCGTGCTTGAAATGAAGTCAACATTTGTGTTTTTATGAATTTTATGAATCAAAACATGCGAAAATGCAGCAAACAATGAAAGAACACGGACAAAGATATGATCATCATCATCATTGCCATTATGAGCTGACAGCCATACGGCCGGTGGCTCGGCTTAAACCTTGTTGCACAATATGGGCTCGCAAGGAGAACAATGCCCCATAATCGTATCGTAGTCGACAAAGATATGATTTGCCTGCGTCAGCTGTGAAATTCGCAGCGATCATTTCAGCAAATTATGAGTCAGCCATCCGATCATTGGGGTTCAAATCAGAGATGCGATTCAGCAGGCATCCAAAAGGAAATGCTTGACCATACGGTTGCTTTTCATCCATTCTCTATAGCAAAATGGGTGACTGATGAATTGGTCATTTTCAGGCTTCGTTTTCCTTTCCTCAACAATGTTGGAAATTGATTCTGTGGGCGGGCCAAAAAATTCAGGCCTGATAACTGGTGAAATCTGCGAATGCTGTTCTGATATTCAGAATACGTAAATTTGCGAAAAAGATCAGTTCTGTTTTTTTTTGCCAACCGTACACAAAAAGACTGCCTCAAAATCGGCCATTGAATCCTTGAAGATTCCGTTGATGACAAGCGCAAGAACCATATCTTGTGCTTGAGCTGTTGTTACCATTTTAAACACTCCTGCGCCTACCTGCATAACTGCTCCAATGAGGAAAAAATTAGTACGTAATGGGCCCACTCGTGATTTAATGTTGGGGAAAACTGGATCAATACAGAGTCGACGTCAAATGGGCATCACTAAAATCCTGTGCCAAATGGATTTCTTTTTGCCTGTATCGAGAGTTCTGTGAACATCCGCCGCTCCAGCATCCTTGATCCTCCATCAACGGCTGCTTGCCCTGGCCTTCCTTGTCCCTTTTGACAGTTATTGATGCTCGAGGATCGGCGCTAATCGTTTGCAACAATAAAATTCAAAAGCTATTGAAAAAATATTTGCAGCCACAAAGAAACCCGAAGAATACCAGCACCAGTGATCACCTTGTTATCTGCCGCAAGCCAACTGCCATGCCAAGGTGAGGCAAAAATGGCCCAGAAAATGTTTCCAGTTTTTGCATTAGCTTTTGCTGGGGTTAAGCAGTAAGCTTTTTCCGGCTCAGGAAGCATTGTCTGGGGATCTTGTCGTCACGTGACCCAGTGAGCGGTAACAATGTAAAATATGGCCAGGAGAATATGAGGGCGCCAAAAATCCACAACAGCAAAATAAGATGAATTGAGGTCTTCCTTTACCTGCACAACTGGATTAGCCGGACCTGGAAAGTGTATGCAATGGGCTCAGCATGACCTTGTCAACTGCAAACAGTAACAGCCCATGTGGTCAAAACCACAATAACAACCAACAAGGGTCGAATCATTGCTGAACTTGAAGGCCAACTCAATTGTGTCAATATCTCTGGGTGTGGAATATTTGGCTTTGAGGGTTTGTCTTTTAATGTAACCTGGTTGCATGTTCATCTGGTCGACGAAATCCAATGAAACCAAAAGGTCAAATTTTTAATAATAATAATTTTAATTTCTCAATTATTACTTCAATCAAAATTGTCTGTTTTCAATTGGACCGCACAATCTATACACAGTAAAAATAAAACAAGCTTCACAAAGTATACCTAGCTCTATTAGGAAATTTGATGACGCATGAAAGGAGGCCAAAATACTGAGGTCAAGTGAGTGATTAGGATGCAGGTCATGTCGCAAGCGAAGCACATTTCGAGGAACCGTTTGGAAGTGGGGTTTCACGGTTTGTTGTCACCATCGTTTTTCCATTGCATCCTAGATTGCTCTCTAACGAACAAAAATCTCCTTCTCGCCGGGTCCCAATTCCAAAACCATCTGAGGGTTTTGTTTTTGGCTTTATTCCGGAAGGTTTGCTTTCTAAAAGTGCATTTATAATGCCATGTAGTACAGGTGATGTAAATTGTGTACCTACACATAGGATTTTCAAAGGAGTACACCTGCAACGTTTATAAGTTTGCAATTTTCCAATGGGAAAATTATCTTCCCACATCAGTGCCTGCTGGAGGAGGATTTGTGGGATAGTGGAGGTGTGGACAAACGTCAACACTGTCCACAAATAACTCTGACCTCACAACAATCACAACATACCGAAATCTGTTTTCCCAATCTGCAACCAGAAACTTGGATATATTTTAAAAACTTACTCTGCATAGTCTGCAATTAAGAAAGAAACCCATTTTTGAAGAGACCCCGTCCAAAGATACTTTGCAGCTTGAGAGCTTTCCAACGATAACGAAAGAGGGGGCCAAGATTCCGGCCAATACCTCCGAAACAGTTCCCAATCTCGGAATCTCATTGCATTGTGTTTTCCACCTTCAGCTGTCCTGATCTTTGAAGGTAGATAGCGAAACCAACTTTGGGCGAATTGCCCAGCAACCGAAAAGATCTCCGGGAAGCCAGTTTCAAAAACTTCCTTCCAAAATTACTTTGAAGCCTGTGAAGTGCGAAAGGTAACGCACTCAAATAATGGAAAAATAGGAATTTTCCAACAGTGGAAGATGCTCCAATTTCAGTAGGTACCGATAGCAGCAACAATTATTTTGCAATGAAAATGTTTCAGACGTGGTACAAAATCTTTCAAACTTTTCCTTGAGAAGCCTCTCTTCTCGATTGACTGCTTGATATAATTGGGCTTGAAAAAACACCCAAAATGAAACTCTTGCTGTGCGCCAGCAAATCAAAATGAGGAAAATTTTCATCATATCTCATTTTGAACTGGTTTTATCTCGCACCCCTCTTCCCAGCAGGACTCTCAAACTATCTCAATGTACGGATATACATCACTATCGAATGCTTCACTAAGGTCGGCGTATTTTTCCAGTTTGGGCAAAACTTTTCCATCAGCACTCAATTCAGGATTTAAGGATGTAAATTTAGGTAAAAAAATCTCATTGGGAATATTACAACCTGCATGCACCCCAGCTGGCCTGGGAAACGGGATAGGTAGCAAAAGTATAAAAATTCTCCCTTGATTCGGCTTCGGAAGGGTGCTTCTTGAGTTTGGTCGTAAAACGAGCTTTACGAGTTTTGGGCGGGAACAGAAGAAGTTTGGGGCTGGATAGGTTGCATTTCTGCGTATACATCAGGGAACGCATGGCCTACAGGGCCTAGAAATTACTTTTAACGTGAAAGTAAATGAACTGCAATTTCGGAAATTTTTCAAAAAATCTTACCCATTTCCCCATTTGTTGCATTTCTTGCCACTGTGACGACAACACGGTTGCAACACCAAAAAAAGAAAGAAAAAAGTTTCAGAAAGGTGAAAGTATTGCGAGTAATTTTTCGATCCTGTAGTTCCGTGCTATTCCTTCTCCCCACTTCGCAGAAGGTGCAATCTTGCAGGAGAGACGAAACTCCACCATGAGAGGTAGAGCTTCACCGCACCCCCAGTATAATCTAGAGTCGCTCAAGGATTGCACCTTCAGGGAGATTGGATAATTTATTTATGCAGGCAAATCCCTTTTAGCAATAGCAAGGTACTGGGTCTATTTGCCAACATCTCCGGCTTGTTAGAAGGGGGTTCCTTCCAACCTTTGAGCTCTGATACAAGCAGCAAGTAAATGACAACTAGGCGTAGAGGTGCATGGATTGGTGCTCCAGCCAGAGTCAAGACAAATCGAAAAAAAGGGAATCTGCGGCTTGTTCAAGGTGAGGTTCAAGGCAAACAAAATGGAACGAGAGATGTCCACTGTGGTGTGGCGCATGAAGTAGGTAAAAAGGCATGGATGGCAAAAGGAAAGTATGGATCTCAAGACTTTGTTCGACGAGGCCTGCAGATCTACTGGACCCAGGAAGCTGTTGTCAAGTTGAAATCAAATTGCTAAACATGCACAAAAAACAATTACTAGAAAAAGGCAAATGCATCTAAAACGAAGGCCTTTCAAAAATATGTCATTTCATTTCAATCAGTTATTCGAATTTTGCAACGATCAATGTGTGGTTTTTTCAGCGACAAAAATCAAACCACACATTCAACCACCATTGAAGACGAGAAGAGAAATCATAAAACGGAAAAACTCCAAGGAAAAAGGGTACAGCGGCAAAAAATATCAAGTCGGGATAACCAAAACAGTCAATGTAACAAACAATGTCACAAAACCCATCCGGGTTTCCAAAAACATGCACTTCAGGCGTTCCAAATTTAAAAACTACAGCACTTTCAACTTGACTAGATTCCACAAAACGGTAGGTAGGTACGCTAAACACGTTCAACTCGTGAGCTTCGTAGCAACTGCTCGATAAAAATGTGTGGCATAACATGTGATTTGAGGGCACATTATCGAAAAGGTCACAGAAAAAATAAACAGAACGGAACCGATATGCGATATGAGGTTGACAAAATGTCGAAAACAAACCGTGTTGGAAAACGAAAACACATTTCCAGAAAGCAACAAATTTCTCGCAGGTTAAAAATAACATGGATCGTCAATTACAAAAGAAAACGAATAAGAACAAGGCCATTTGCTATATTTACACGAAAGATTGGATATTTAATGTCAACACAATAGACAAGACAAACCACGACAAGTAGTTTAGGCATAAAAAAACATTTCCACATCGCTTGCCTTCCCAATCAAGAAAAATGTGTAGCAGACGACGGAAACGTTTCGACGATTAAATGCGGCACAATTAATTCCAATATGGCGGCGAACGAAAGAATCCGACATTTTGGAAAACTGGAACGAAATTCCAAGTCGGTTTCCGTTGTAATCCAACCGGAACCATGTGTTCTCAAAAATTGAAAAAGGGGAAACGTGCTCTTTGAATCCATCACCGTCTTGGGAAGATTTTGGGGTGAGGCAACAATGGGAACAGAAGAGTGAAACCCACGAGCGGTGGCTTCTTCAAGGAAAATTGTTATGGTATGAAGCTGCGAAAGAAGCGTCACATTATTTCAGGAACAACCTCCAACAGGAAAATATGAAAGCCGTTTTGCATGAAGACAATGAGAGATTTTTCTTTGCAGAACATTATGCTAAGAATTTGTTTTTTCACGACTTCTATAAAGGGTTTATGCAGGCCCAAGATCGCCTCACTTACCGCGACAACTGTGCCACGGTATTTCGATGTAATTTTGGCATAAATAAAATGCAATTGAAAGTTTCCAGCATTTTTACTAAACAAAATCTAGACCAACAAACACATCACAAACACCAATAATGAGCGAATTCCATTTATAGAATCAAGTAACCACAATCCACAAACATTTGATCAAATGTCTTCAAGATCAAGAAAACCTGGAATGATTACTTCAAATCTGCATCCGATAAATTTTTCATAAAATTTCGAGAAAACACACCCTTATTCTTCTTATTTTGACTAATAATAATGATAAAACGATCAAAATCCATACATCGGAAACTTTGTGAAAATCTGTCAAACCAAACAAATTGATAAACTTCAATTTTGGCAAAACCAAACCGAATTATAAATCTCACAGAAAGCTATGTACTCCACTTATTGTTGCAATTTCAATTTCTCCAGGACTGCATGGATGCATTTGAGTTTCTTTTGGATATAGTCAACGACAATGATACACAACAACAAATTTGTGCGCACAACGTAGGTATCAGTATAAAAAAAACTTGAAGCGACACTAGCAACAAAAGGGCACAGGGTTGCTACAGGACACAACACAACAAGAAGGTTAATTTAAGAAGATCCGAAACCCTTGAACGAGCAATCCTTTTCAATTCAAGTAGACTGTGGATTACGCAAAAACATTCGCCCATGCGAAAAATGGAAATGCACGACAGGAATGTTCAGAATATTGTCAGATCAGAAGAGACCGATTCGGAATTCAAAGAATGTCATCGTCTCCATGCATGCTGAAAGCAACATGCAATCAGCAAAAATTTTGTTCACCTGCGGGCTCGTTCGAATCTGAGCCGACAGCTGTTCGGCAATGCCACAAGCTTTGAGCCAGCACCAATGCCATCTTCCGCTGGTAGATTTCAAAGCTAACAAACAATTCCATTTTCCACGGGATGGTGGAAGCCTCAAGTCGTGGCGCCAGCGCAGATATGAGATGATGCACAAAGATTCACCGAACTTTTGGAATGGTGCAAGCGCATTTTTGATCACGCATTTCGAACTCGAAAACAAAAATCGAGAGCCGAGCTGAATGATCTTGGCTTTCCACATGCAAGAACTCAGTGAACAAAGTGTAGAACAAAGTCCATATGCAAGAACTCAGTGAACAGTGAACCATTCTCAACGGCAGTGCACAAAGTGATGTCAATTTTTTGCAAAAATGTGGGTTTCGGACCAACTTCAACACAAACTAATATGATTTGAGCGGCACAACGTTGCTCACACCAAGGTTGCATCCAATTTGTACGAAATATACGAGAAGTTACCCTCCTCAACACCTGGTTTTCTGGTTTTATTTATCAAAATACGGATACTCCATCAACATCTCTCAAAAACATTTTCAAATGTGCCCATTTTGATCAAACAAACACTGAAGTTCATTATGTCAATCAGTCTTCTGCAATTAATATTCAGCATCACGAAATGAATATAACACCAATCACTACTGGCCACTGGGTACTTCGCTACCTTACAAAACTACTTTAATTCTACCATTCATCGTTGGGTTGGTGTTGATTTGCTTTAAAAGAAATCTTTCTCGACAAAAGGAGTTGGAAATAGGTAAGTAGGGGTTTGAGAACCCTGCGCATTCCTGCAGTAGGTAAGTCGGTTCTTGAGAACTCCGCACGCTTGCATCCATGTGTAAATTGGAAGACACCTGGTCGGTAAAACTTTCCCATCAGCGGCAACATATTCTGGTTGGTGTTCATCTGTTGTTTGTTGTCAACCTGCTGCTCGTAATCCGCCTATACTCACGAAAAACGCCCTCCAAGTTCGCGCATGCTCATGCAGCCGCTGATTGTGAAGTTAAACCCGACAGACTGCAGACGACGGATTGCCGTTTGCGCGCGTTCGATTCGTCCATGACAAAAGGAATGGCCAATGGGCGCATTCAATTCATCCAAAATGCGCAGGCACGGAAATGTTGCCAATGCCATCGGACATTCATCGAATCAGGTGTTGGTTTCGGAATACTATTGGTCTGAAGTGATTGGTTTCGGAATACTATTTGTCTCAAATGATTAGTTTCGGAATACTGTTTGTCTGAAGTGAAAGTATCGTGGAACGGCAGAATTTCAAGGAAAACGTGGTTTGTTTTGTCGTGGGAGTTCAATCGATGAAATTCGAGCACAGGTTTGCGTCCTTCCAAGCTGCCATTGCCGACCAAATTGATTACTTCTGTGCATGCTGAGTGACCGCATCCTCCATCCCTCTCGGCCAGCAAATTCCCAGGAGAAACAAATGAAACATAGGCTCTCTGCTCCAAAAAACTAAACAGGCATTTTCAACGATCGTATTTGTGAAACGCATCAGGTGGAGGGAGTGTTTATCCGTATCGTATATCCCATCTCTACATCTTATTAAAGTAGTGCACGAATACATTGTAGTTTCGTTTGGCTGAGGGGCAAATTCTCACAAGCCAAGTGAATCATTCCTCCTTCTGGGAAAATGCTAAGGCATTGTTGACCTTGAAACGCTCGCCCTATGCCGTCTGGAATCGCGTGGGCTATCCAACGCAACGGCAAATCGATCCGTCTAGGCTGGGAACGACTGCAACATCCTGATTCAGTCGGCAGTCCCTTTCTTGTGCTGGGGTACAGTCGGTTACAGCTGCGGCCCTTTCCTGTAAGCCTGGTAACGCTTGCACCGGTATCCGCTTCCCCAACTCCCGAGCTCTCGGAAACGGGCGCCCATTTTGGCCTAACCGACTGGGGGAAAAGAAATGCATCCGGCCCACTCTGCCAGCAGCGTAGCCTGAGTGTATTCCTCCTGCAGTGCAGTACGGACGACGACCTGCGGCTCCTCTAAACTCGGATGGCAACAGAAAATGAAATCGATGTGGAAATAAAACGAAATGGAAAAAACTCGAAGCTCAACCTGACAGAGAAATGAACCTGAACTTCTCTGGCAACCTGGTTGGAAGACCGAGAATTTGGTTTTTCTGGTGTGGTGGGAACAGCAGAGGAGGGAGAAGGGGAAAGAACCTGACTATTCCGCAGCACCGCCACGGAGACAGGCAAGAGTGCGAACGTTGGCAAAATGAGAGCTATATCCCTTTGGAACACCAGCACAGCAGAGAACCAGATGGCCGGCCATGACCTAACCCTGCACTGGCTTCAAGTTCAACGTCGTCCGCAGTCCGCAGTTATTGCAGCAGAGGACAGCGTTATGCGGTTGCGTCAGTGACCTTTTTTAAAATAACTGCTGCCAGGCTATTGGGTAAGCACCAGCTTTAGAGAGCCGAGAATTGGAACTGACAGAAAACAAAATGACGCCAACGGCCTGGCGTCACTGGAGAATTGGCCGAGCGGAATATTTTTTTGGGATGAACTGAGATGGTTTTGGTGTTGAGGTTGACGCAACAAAAAGGTCAATCAGAAGTTTCTTTCGGCCAAGAGCCAGGATTTGGGGACAACCAGCATGTGCTGGGAAAACAATGGCGATTTTTTTTTTCTGGTACAGGGAGAGCCGTATTTGGGTTGGGGATCCACAAGCACGACAAAGACCATTCCATTCTCTCCATCCTGACATGGTCTTCACAAGGATATAGACATTTCCTGTGACCATTCTGTCCCAATGGGTTTTTGGGTTGCAATTCCGATGACCGTCTGCACAGTGCATGCAGTGTTCACCAAATTCTCGGACGTGATTTGCGGTCTTGGCGGACAGTTTGCAGTTCCAACAATCATTGATCGGATCGTAAGAGGCAGTATGAAACAAGCGGGTAAGAAAATCCGAAAAGAAACTGCAAACAGCGTCCACTCCACAAAAAACAGGCCCTTGAAACTCTTTCCCATTTGTGACAAAAGACGAAATTTTCCCCATGGAATTCAAATTCCAAAAACCTCATTCGGAAACCCAGCTTCAATTTTACTGACAAAGCTGTTTGCAGCCGTGCTTCCAACACTTCAAGAAATCAAGCCAACAGTTCGTAATTACACAGGAGCGAATGCATCGGGTAATTTTGCGGGGAAGGGACGTGCTGGAGCCGGGAAAGAAGACAGCTAGGTCGATTCCCCCTGCCTGCGTTGTTTGATAAACAACCTCATTAGAACATTATGCAGCAGCCATCTTGCAGTGGGATTTTCCCAAAAAAGTGGCTTGCTATTCCGGGGCTGGTGGAGGTTGCAGGACTACTGGGGATGCGAAGATCAGACGCCGGGGCTTCTGTTTGCATCTCAGCTTGTCTGCCTGGCTTTCCCTGGTCGGTCGCATGTGTTTTGTTTCGAAACCGGCTTTAATTTTTGTGATGGAAAAGGAAGAGCTTTGATGAGTGACACGAAGCTATAAATACCAGTCGCGGAGTTATCCGGAGGCGAAAAAAATGGATGCAAGCACGAGAGAGGCACTAAAAACAGTCAAACGTCGTTAAAGGCTGAAAACGGGATGCAGTGAACGAACCGATGCCCTTCAGCGGGCGAAAGACGGTGAAGTCTGAAGCGTCTGAAAGCAACTCCCCTGCAGTGAGTCCTAAAACGGAGTCACAAGCATCTTGTCCAATGTAACATGTCCTCTTCACGAAAAAATCATGCAACATGCTTGGATGATCATCAATCACTTTTGCATGCGCTGCATCCGTGAACTCTTTGCTCCACAAAATGCCAAAAGCGGCCTGTTTGCCATGGCTTCTTCTGCAAAGGAACTTGAATGAGAAATGCATTTCGGAAACCCTTTCCGAGAATCAAGATCGATGGGAGTCACACAAGGAGGCGTGCTTGGGCCCATGCACAAATGCCGCTGCCATCCTTTACAACTTGCATGTGATGTGATGTGACAATCACGTGGTGCATCATCTTGTTGAGAAATGCGCAGGTGAATAAAATCAATTTCGGCCACGATGTCCTGGCTCATGGTAACGTCACAGAGTCGATTCCGGCTGGAAGCGAAATTTTGTGCAACTGACCCAAACAAGACAAGGGCAGAAGCCTGCCAAATTGACAAACGTGGCTTGGTTCGATTGATTCGAAGAGAGTCCTTTTGGCCTTAACAACAAAATGTCAGTTTTAAAGTCGAGAGACGCAACAATAGTGGCAACGATCTTGTGGATGTAAAGGATGCAAAAAACGATTTCGAAGTCATATTTTTGCGAGTTGAGCGAGACTTTCGCGACAAAAAACAAAATTGTCGCAATCAAAATTACTACCGATAAAACAAAAAAGAAAAACACGCGATAGGGAACAGACAAAACCTCAACCACAAATTCGTATTCGTTTCTTGGAAGAAGGAAATTTTGATAGTGGCACTATTGAATCGACAAAAACCCACTGTCGGACAAATTTACTGACTGAAATGAACAGCAAATTCCAACAAACCCGATCCAAAACAAAGAAAAAACGAAGATGACGAAACTTTCAACCAGGAACTGTCCGGAACAGTTCCACGAGGACGGAGGAACTGTCCGGAACAGTTCCTCTGATTTGTCACCTTGTGCCTCCCCAAACGTCATTCAGATGTGTAAGCAGTGACTCTTTCCAAAACACAACGGCAAAGGCCACTTTCTAAATAATGATAACAAACACAGATACAAGAGCAAAAGACAAATCAACGTTTGCGCAAAAATGGTCAAAAAGTACTTCAGGTATAAGTGCGAAGAAAATATTGAAGTGCGTATTAAGAAGCGAAAACTTATCTCGGCAATAAATATCTAAAAAGTGACATATTTGCAATAAAACGGTAAAGATTGAAGAAGGCAATGCAACCACGAAAAGATCTAATGAAATGAATTGGGATTGAACAAAAAAGAAAACACAAAACGACGATGTTTCAGAAACAAAGCGACTAGAAGATGAATAAAATGAGCAAGAACAGACGACTAGATGCAAAAAGATTAGTTGAAAAAAGCACGATATCGTCATGTTCAATTTCTCTGGTCAAATCTCCATATTCACAGTCTGTGCGTTACTACATTCACTGCAATTCCTGGTGCAAACCCAAATGTACTGTCCAAACCACTTTCAAATCCATCTCCGCAGATTAATGATGGGTCATGGCCCATGGATGTTTTGACAAAATTTAAAATGATTAAAAATTTTGACGATCTCCATAAAATGATACGAGTCATAAATCATTCTACCTTGCCTTTTGGAAGTTTCCACAAAGCTCAGATGTATCTGATTCGGGCGCAGCAGTTACTTCTGGGACGTTGTCCGGGTCGGATGCAAACCAGTTGGTTGACCACAAGAAGTTGGGAACGCCAAATGTAGCTGCTGTATCGATGTAAAGTTTCACCAGATGAAGGCCACGTGTGGTTCATTGAACTATCCAGTTCAATCATTGTGGCCACTTTATAAAAACACATTGCCTCATGTCAATCAAAATTTACACCCAGAACTTGCCGGATGGTTTTCTCTGCGCATCGAATCATCAGAGTTGTTACGCTTCGGCGTTGTCTCAACTGAGCGAATGTTGGGTCCAAGGAAGCCGTCCAAGACTGACGACTCCACATTTTTGCAGAACATTGGGCCGATTTTTTAAACGAAGCCCATCTTTTAGGCCGCGGATTCTCTTCTTTTTCTGTACAAAATTGCATTTAAAAAAAAAAAATAATCCGCGGCCTAAAAGATAGGCTTCGTTTAAAAAATCGGCCCATTGGGATTGTGGATTCAGCACGACTATGAAGCACAACGTCAAGGGAAACGTCTTGCACTGCACTCCTCAAATGAAGGTTTTCCTCAATTAGAGTTTCATTGGCCCACTCCACTACTGACTGTGGAGACTCATTCATCAGACGACCCCTTATCTAGTTGAAAAGATAGGGTCAAAGCAAGGCCTTGACCTTTTAGAGTCATTCCTGCTTCTGAAGACACCAATTATTCGTCCAAGTGTTGGGTCAAATTTTCAACGATCGGGCGTTCTTTTACACAAAACGTGCCAATGCCAGCAACAAACCCATTGGTTGCACAATGCACAAGACAGCAGGCACATTCAAAGCAGCTAAGCTGATGCGGATGGTGGAAGAAGATGATGAAGCCACGTACAGGTTCGAGGTGAAGCATGGGGTCAACAGGGAGAAAGGAGACTTTCGGCTCGGTGCAATTCGAACTGACCCGCTAAAAGTGAGTAATTGCTTGATTTCTGAAGCGTGATTGTTGGAGAAGCCATCTCCAAAACAGATGACAGCTTGCCCAAAAAGCCAGCCATCAAGGTGTTCGACGTCGATGATAACGATGTACGAGTTGCGTTTCAAAAGTCTTTGACGTTTCCTTCTCAAACAAAATACTTCTCAAACAAAATATCGGCACAAGAGGTAAATCTTTGAAATTTTGTCAGTTTGTAATCTGATGCTTTTGTAACATGTGCCAAATTTTGGCATGTTTTCTCTCTTTGTTGCGATTGGACACAAATTTCTTTGGAGGTGTTCGGATGACCACCAGGTGAAATTGATGCATTTTTTCAATTCTCCGGGAAATATCCATTTTTCACACAATGAAGCATGAAAAACTCGCAGAAATTTCCTCACAATTCTGGGATCTCTTCAGCAACTCTGTCCTATCCACAAAAGCATAAGAACTTCAATTCCTGCTTTCAAGGGGTCAGGAAGGCCGCCAATTATGCTGAACGCCCAGGCTGATGAGCCGCAGCAGTTTCCTGCGTTGTTGGGGGGTCATGACTGTGCGGTCAGCATCATCGGCGGCCTTCCTGACCCTTTGAAAGCAGGAATTGAAGTCCTGGTACTTTTGTCAGATAGTACAGAGACACTGAAGAGATCCCAGAATTGTGAGGAAATTTTTGCGGGTTTTTCATGCCCCATTGTGAAAAATGGAAATTTCTGCCGGAAAATTGAAAAAATTCATCAATTTCACAAAGTGGTCATGCAGACCTCAAGGAAATTTGTGTCCAATCGTAACAAAGAGGGAAAACATGCCAAAATTTTCACACGTCAAAAGCATCTGATTACAAACTGACAAAATGTCAAAGATTTATCTCTTGCATATTTTGTTCGAGAAGGAAACGTCTAAGACTTTTGAAACGCATCTCGTTCCTTCCGGATATTCGCGTGGGTGATGAGGAAAAACAGTGTCAACTTTTTGAAAGCAAGTCACTTTTTGGTCGAAACTGTGTTTTCCGGCGTTGTTTTAGCAACTCTTTTTGTTGTCCATTTCTGTTTTTCTTTTTCACCGGCGATCGATCGGCTTCAAAACTCAGCCTTGCACCCTTTCCAATTGGCGCATCCTGCACTTCTGTGCAGATTTGAAGAGCAGCATGATTTTTGACATGTGAAATTGATAATTTGATGAAAAAGTTCGTTCGTTGTCAGAAAAATGTGCTTTCCATAAAGGAAATGCAGGCAGACACACCTTATCAATAGCCTTCGAACACTGGAAGAAATTATTTTTTGTTGTCGATTTCCTCGTGGCAATCGGACACTTGAATTTTTGCACCAATCGCGAAGGCAACCCAAACGGGCAAAGACGTGATGGGTATTGGTGTTGACTCATGACTGTGCAAGCAAATGCCGCCACATAAAATGAGTTTTGTCTTATAACGTTGCAATCGGGCACTTTAATTTTCGCAGTTTTCGCACAAAAATGGAGGCTATACCAAAGTAAATTAGGTTAAAACTGCCCTGCACAATTTGCCCTCTTGCAAAAAGTTGTATGTTTGTGTTATTTGAATCATTTTGTCGTCTGTCGGCACTGCAGAACACAGCATGAAAACCAGCATTTTGGTTTGTCATTTCAAGCTGGAAGATTTTCAACTGATTTTAGGTCAGCCGCAATCCTTTTTCTGTTAGAACACACTTGCTTATCCGTCTTTTCCATCCCGAATCATTTTATGATAGACCCAAAGTTTAAAGTGTTCCAAGGCTTCCCGGTCTCCTTCCCAAACTTCACGGATGGATTTCTTTTTATCGATTGGGCAGTTTTGTTGCAAATCCTGTCAATTGAATAATCAATTGTGAAGTCGACTGGTTTATGACAAAAATTGTTTCGATCATGCAAGCGCACGTTGCAAATGGCAACGCCCAAATCGGCATCTTTTTTGGCCCATGCATGGTGTTCCGGCTGCAACACCATTTCCGGCGTCTGCAGACAACGATCACCGGAAGAATTCATCATAAAGCAAAGCCACTGACAACCATTGGGTCTTATTCGGGCTGGTAACAATACCTGACACTGTTAATGATGAAATTGTCAATTTCATCAGCTGAGCAAGGTCAACTTTTTCAATGCAGTCCTCTTGGCCAGTGTCAAAATTGAAAAAATTCAGATGAACGAGTAAAAGAGACAACTATACCGGACATTTTTAGATGAGTCCGAAATTTTCAGAATGATCTTGATCTCACTGATTCGTGACACGTCAGTTGGTTCTTGACAACTCACCTGTTGTTGGCGATTTGTTGGAACTTTTTGACAACGCTCGTTTCAGCGAAATTCGTGGTCGAATTGGAAGTTGGCATCCCATATTGTCAAATGTTGGTATCCCTCATTGTCAACCAGTGATAATTTTCGGTTCGTGTAGTTTATACGGGGGGAATGCAAAACGGGGGGGGCAATGCAACTCAACAAACCGGACAATTCAACTCAATATGCCGCCGTGCCGGACAATTCAACTCAACATGGCGGACAATTCAACTCAACATGGCGGATAATCCAGCTCAACGAACCGGACAATCCAACTCAACGAACCGGACAATCCAGCTCAACGAACCGGACAATCCAACTCAGAGCCGCACAGCCTCCGTGCTTAGGGCCTCAAGTTATTCCAATAGGGATCACTCACATCGAAGAAAGTTGCTAATTCTTTCTGTATGGGTAAAGGATTGTGCAAGGAGTGCGATAAAGAGAGACTTGCAATGCTAATTTCAACTACCACAAGACAAGGTGTGGAACAAGAAAGGTAAAGGCCAGGGAGGTCTTTCCAATCACACACCTATGGGTGAGCCAAGACTACAACATTGAACCGAGCAGAAACATCGGAACTAAAAATGAAGAACATGCTGGTGAAAGTTTTATATCAAAAAGTTTTTATTGTACTAAGAGACAAATTGATAATTAAAGGGGAAATAAAATGAGAAAAAAAATTAAAATTAAAAACAATCTCAACTCTGAACGGAAAGTATAATAATAATGATAAATGTTATAATTTCGACGGCCGAGAACGAGAACAGAACAGAACGAAACAGCAAACAAAAAGAGAGAAAAAAACGGAACAAATTCGCAAAAATTTGGTAACAATTTTTATCATCTTCCAAACTTAATCAGAAAGCGTTAGAGATACTACACGCAATAAGCTTCGTTTGTGCTTGTTCCTCAGTAAACAATTTCGGGGTAATCGGGGTGTTTTTACAGAGCTAATTAATACAGATTGTGGTCCAATTTTCGATGACAGAATATTCGGGAACCAAATAGGCCAAAGTCATTGTTTCGGCTGGATTTTTACCACCTCGAAATGAAGTAAAAGCGACAAGGAAGAAGTGAAGAAAATCCAAAACAAACAAAAAACTTCTCAAATGTGAACTAAAGCAACAAATCTGTGTCAAAAACTTTCAAAACTTTTTGATAAGCGATAACTCGTTAAAGATTTTTGCCTTGAATTATAATATTGACAACAGAGCCAAAGAGAGAAAGTTCACGGAAGGAAGGTTGCAGATTGGAGGCAACGGCCTGCAGAGACAACCAAGAGCTGACTGATGGGCTCAATGAATACGGGAATTGGGATGAAGTCTTTGGTATTGTTTAGCCTCGGTTCGTAGAACAGTTTGGCAATTTTGATTGGCCGCGAATATTCGCACCAGCATAAAAGCATGAACCCTAGATAAAACGCGTTCCAAAAAGGAGCACAATAGCAGTTTCAAGGATGTTTTGAAAGACATCCTCACGCTGAACTCGTCACCAGGCTGCACCTTCTGCAAAACGAGACCACAGCTCTGGAAAAACTCTGAATCAACCGTCAACGGAGGCTCATATGTCGACGGTATAATTTCAGGAATATGTATGTACCAGCCAGCTGTGTACCAGCAGCTTGCTCTTCAATTGTTTCCATCAGGACAGAACCAACACGTTGTTTCCCAACCAAAACACTTTTTGGGAACATGCGATCCTGACGGTCGGTAATCTTTCAAACAGGTCCAGTTGCCTCCGTCTGCCTACCAAGAGTGAGCGATGCATAAAGATTCCAAAATTTCAACAAGGTTGCTTAAATTTTTTGCAAACGAACAACTTAAAACATTAACTGTTGACAGAACCGGATGGAAGATCAATAACTATAAAAGAGGTAGGCCTTTTTGTAAGGGAGAGCTGGGCGAAATGGTGGGGGATGAAAGGCAGCCATTGACAAATGGAGTGTGCCCTTCAGGATAGGGTGAATAAGTGTGTCCTCAAGGATGGAGATAAACCTTTGGACAAATGCACCGACAACAAAAATTTGACTGCGAAAAGATTGTAACCTTGAGAATTTCCAACAAATCTATCGCGGGGAAAATTTAGCAGAAGGATCATTTCTGATTCACCCACCATAAAAAAAAGGTTGGGTTCCACAATATCTTTTTCAACCCAACCCACGAAAATGCAACAATCTCACGACAAAACCCTTTGGATTTGTTAAAAAAAGGGACCATGGGAAAAAAAACTTGAACCCACAAGACATGGCTAAAATTTTACCACAATCTTCAGTTGAAAAAAAATACCCGTCAGTTTCGTGCCAAGGCTGCCCTTGGGAAAGAGGGGAAGTGCTCAAATTCTTTGGAATCCCCATTTGGCAGGTCTAAAGAATGGTGGAAAGTGAAAAAAAATAAACAAATCTTGAAAATCAGATATTGAGAACTCTAAATAACAACTGCACGACAACGAACAAAGCTACAATCAAGCGCTCGGAGAAGAGCGGCAGCGTGCAGTGTAATGAGAGACGGACGAGGATACTTGCAAAACAAAGAAACAAACTAGCAATAACACAAATCAATTATTATAAAAAGAAAGAGGAAAACTAACGATCCGGAGAGAGAAAGAGAGACGAATGTGCTCAGTGTAAAAAAGAGACAAACAAATCCAACAAATGTACGATAAACAAACAAACAAACGAACGGACAAACAATACTTAACTACCAACAAAAAAATCCAAGCGTTTCAAATTCCGAAATCATTTTTCCTCTTTGCTCCACGAAATTTCAATTTATAAAAATGGAAGTTTTTAACCAAGGAATTGGCAGGAAACAGAAACTAAGTGCGAGAAAAATTTGAAGGTGTGGCTATAGTTGAGCAGGATACATATTGTACACCAACCTGTTTGAGAGGGAGAGATTTACGCCGATGGCAGAGGCCTCACCGAACATCCCCAAGTTCACCACAAAGCAATTCTTTCATGTATCTGGCAGTGGAGACAAAGGGCGAGCCATTCAAGTTGTTAAGTGGCATTTTCATGCCAAAGCACCTTGGCGGCCAAACCGAGGAGAGAAAACAGATTTGACCATGTTCAAATGAAATGAAGGAAAAATGCAACCACAAGTGCAGGGTGGCAAGTGTGGTAGAAACAATCGTCTGTCTGCAATGGGCCCACCCAATCGTGGAAAAGAAATTGCAAACCCAAACACACCGTCTGTCGTGGTGGGAAGTCGCTGACAATTGAGCAAGACAGCAGGAAGAAACCCCAAAATTCCGCAAGCTGAAGAAGGGGCGAAAAAGAAACTATAAAAAACAAAGAAAACGATTTAAACTGTGAAAACAACTCTGCATACATGAGAACAAACAAAAACAAACAAATTCCAACTAGAAAAACTAAACAAAGGGTGATCGGTAATCCTGCAACAGAAAAGGAGATGTTGGACAGGATAACTTGAGTGCAAAAAGAGAGAAACAGAAATCATTTCAACACTACCACGCCAAAAAACGCAATGGAGCCAACCAGGATGTGAAAACGCAATGAGCTGACGAAAGGGAGACGGGTCCATATGTGGGTGGAGCTTGTTTCAACAGACCACGGGCAACGTTTTTCGGTGTGTTTCAAAACAGAACAAGAAAGATGAATGCGCACCTTTTCCAGTGCAGGACACAGAGAAACCAAGCTTTCATGCGGCAGCCATCTTGGTTCCACGTGGAGCAGTGGGGAGACAATTTCGCTAAAAAATTCCGACAGAATCTGATAGATGGCAGGATAAGAAAAACGAACACGAGCGAAACACTCGACCTGAGAAGGTTAAATTATGTTACCTTGCGCATAATAAGAGCATGTTTGTTTTTTGCCGCCTGGTGCAAAACTTGGCAACGCTGAAAATGGTGTGTGAGAAAAATTGACATGGCAGAATCAATCATTGAAAGCTGTTATGGACTGATGTTAATTGGTGGCATCGCCCACAGAGCAAAAAATATTTCTCACCTAGAAAAGCTTGGATTCTCGCTCAGGTGAGTTCAGGGAAAAATCATGCAACCGACCCGAAGGGCAGGAACGGTGATGCTCCTCAGCAGTGCCAAGACTTCATTGGATCACGAAAAATACTGGAGCGGCGTTGTCGAATTGGGTCCAGAAAGAAGAGCGACCCTTCTTGCCTCCAGAACCGATTTTGTTAAACTGTTGTTTCATTTTCCAACCTCAGAGCAACAAGTTGTTTTGCAGGGTTCCCACAACTTTCTAAAAGTTCATTCCCCCGACCTTTTCTGATCCCATTTCCCCGACCAAAATAAAGTGTGGCTTTCAAATTTTAAAATAACGTCTGCAGCATATGCCCAGCGGGGTTCCTAGGGGCGGAGCCGGGGTCTGAGGGATGGAGGCCCTAGAATCCCAGCATCTGGAATTTCAGTATTCATTTTGGCATCAAAAAAAATCGTTTCTCGATCATTTTAAGGCTCATGGGGATCCGAATGATCCTCATCAACCTTTGTGATTTTCTAAGACTTTCACTTTAATTTCCCGGACTTTTTACGCGATTACCTGACCTTCCTGACTGTGGGAACCCTGTTTATATCAAAAACAGAACCAGAACAGTATCTTCAAGAACCAACAACGAACGAACCAGTAAAATCAACTTACAAAACGAACGAACGAACATTTTCAATAAATTAACAACTTAACAAGGGATTGTTAAAATTTTGACCAAAAACAATATGCTGCCCAATACTTTTCTTTCAGCAAAAAAGCCAAGTTCAGAATTTTTCTTGCCCGATGATGACGGGGTTAAACATTTATTTTTTTTCTTTTGTGCACCTGCAGACGGTGCAGGTGCGACTCCACACGGAGATGGCAGTGACGCTCTACATCATCTGAACTCTGAAGCATGATGTGACCGCAAAAACCTAATATCTCCTTTTGGCCAAAGCCCAAAGCCAATGATGGTTGATACAATTTTGGGTGTCGGCTTCTCATCAATCTATACGTATGAGTGTGCTGGTCCCTGAAACCCCTAACACACAGACCATGGTCTGTCTGGTATTTTTTGAAGAGGCCTTTCCAGGGTCGAGAATTTGAAAAGGTCTCGAGAGGTGCAAGGAATGCAGCATATCCCTTTTCGCAACATTCCCTTCCCTAAAGCGAGCAAAAAATTATTTCGAAAGCTTGAGTGACAATTTCGGTTTCGTCTCGAAGGCGGGACAAGGACTATCAAGAGATGGGGGTGCAGAAGGGGTTTGCAAAGTTTTGGAAAAAAAGACGGACGCACAGGCAAGCACTCGCACAATCACACACAACGTTCCTCAAAGAAGAAAGTTTGCAAACAAAATGAGAAGAACAAAGACAATCGCCCTCAAACCTTTCTCAATCTCGTTCGACTGATCTCGATATAAAAAGCGTATAAAAATGTATCCATTTTGCCAGGAAAATAATAAATAACATTACCAACAACGTTGAAAATGTCGAAAAATTAACGATAAAGGCTAATCAACCAAACCAGCACAACGAAGAAAAACAAAACAAGAGTTGTTTTTTTTTTTGAAAGGCCACAATTAATTTGGAACCGGAACGAAGAACTCCAGGTGGCAACTTTGAAACCAAGCAATGTACAGGTTCTTTCAGAATGTTTTATCTGCAATTACTGTCCACGGGCACTTTCGAAGAGCGGGAGCCCACGGGCAAACAAGTGGCACCGCCGAACCAAAAAAAAGAACTAACGTAATTTAAAAACATTCTGAAACAAAGGCGAAGAGAAAAAACTAAAAAGCAAAAAAAAACAAAAACTTAGGATATAAAACAGAACAGTAATGAGACAGATGCGTTGTTAGCGTTCAAGTACAACAAACTAGGAAAAAACGAACAAACTCAAACATAACATCGCGATACGAATCATCAGCGACTTATCAGGGTAATAAATAAGTACGGGATCTCCCTGGGGCCCTTGCCCGAGCTGGAGGTGCGGTGAATTACCAGAGCACTCGCTCCAGAGGCAAGGACCTCTGAAAAACCCTGCGATAGGTAGAGCTAAAACACAACTCAACAAACGTAAAACTTAATTGTATGTAACTCGCAAACAACCAAACAGAGATAATTCAAACGAAACCTCGAAATGCGTTAACGGAAAAGCAAGGAGCCGCAGGCCGCGGCGGGCCTTGTGGCAAACAGAACAACTCAACTATCGGGACCAGAAACATTGTCATGCTTGCGACAAAACAAAAACAAATGAACAAAACACCTGCATTTCAAAATCAATTTCGAAAACAAATTTTTAAGTGATTTTACTGAGTCTATGTAATGCTGATAGAAATATGGAACGCCAAGAACCTGAACAACAAGGGGATGAAACTTTGCCTGGTGGAAATAATTGGGGTTCCATTAACAAATTCGTCACCCAACTAAAGAACAAAACTTTTGTTTTGGAAGTGAGGGGACAACTTTGCACATTTTGCCACACGAATACACGGGACACACAAAGGGAGTCAGTTGACCACGATGGACTGACGAACCAGACAAGGGAAATGTGCATTTGGCTTGGCACGGAACTTTTTTTGTTCATCACCCTGAAGATTGGCAGAGCATGGAGTTTGAAAGCCAAACCTGCTTTCTCCGCTCTGCAGTGGACAAAAACCGGAGAGAACATCGGGTTCAACGTGTCCGGTGCGCACATTTGATTAATCTATACGAATTTGGCACTTTTCCATCTAACCGCATGTAAATTTCCCGAACCACAAAAAGGCAAGAAAACGCTCTGAACATAGGTAATGGGTTAAGTAAGGTTAGGATAGGTTAGTTAGGCTAGGGTAGGGTAGGTTAGGTTGGTTAGGTTAGCTTTATTTTGCTTTTTTGTCCAAGTGCCAAATCGGGACATTGCCAAATTCGTATAGATTAATTAAATACGCGTCCGGTGCACGACTCACCCAAGCGAAATTAAGGAGAGATTTCTCCACAAAGTAGAAGGAAACACAGACGAACAAAAGCATTTTGCAGAGGGTGACAAGGAGCGTTCAAAAACGGGCAATTGAAAAATTTCCAAGCTCGATCATCGACTGAGATTTGCGGTTCATTTTCACAGTTCATCACCCAGATGTTTAAAAGAATGGTGGCCATTCTAATTTACACATTCTGTTCCAAAATGGAGTGTATTCTGAAACCAGGGAAGCACTCCAGCCCAGCGAAATCAAACAGCTTGACCCGACAATAAAAACACTTCCACAAGACAAAATTTTGCAAACCTTAAAGCAGGAGAGAGACAGACAGGCAAGAGTTTGTACAGATGTTCCAAGTCAGTAAGAGACTGGAAGGCAATAAGTAAAAATCAACATCTATCAATGTGAATGAACGGAAAGCATCTGGTTGGGCAGGCCTGAACGGACGGGCGAACCCCGCGGGAACACGAAACTACAGAAAATCAAAACAACGGCTCAACTAACCAGAGGGCGATAGCTTCAAATTCAACCCGGAATACTTCTCAAATTAATAAAAAATTCTCAAATTTAAAGTAGCTCAGTGTCAAATGCTTTGAAAATACAAAAATAAATTCTCACTATTCATTATTATTTCTGACGTTGTATCCAGGAATTGTATCTCTTTTTCGGGGTGGGGGCGGCGGCACTAATTCAACAACAAATGCAACAGGACAACAACAAAGTTTCAGAATACTCGAGAAGTGATATCAGCATCATCATCAGCAATATTATTGTTATTAAAAGGTTAAAATTTGCAATGATTCATTCGAAACTGGAACCTCGTGCGACAAAAAATGTCCGTGGGGTTGGATTTTCGCCCCGAAAAAATATTGAGTGGTACAATTTTGAATATCCCTACCTTCCGGCAGCTTTGGACATCTCTAGTTCTTCTGCTATCTCTAGAGATTGACAGGTGTCACCTGCGCGTATCGGTAGACGTAGAGACGATAGTCCTTGCTGGCGAGCACCACGGACCCGTCGTCCATCAGGGCCACGTCGAAGCACTGGGCATGTTTGACCTTTGATTCCATCGCGGCCACAAGCTGGCCCTCCTGAGTGAAGATCGTTAGGTTGAAATTGTTATGGTTGTCGGCGATGAGGATCTCGCCGGCAGCGTTGATCCCGACCCCGATCGGGTAGTTGGTCAGTCCTTCGCCACCAATCTGGCGCAGGAACACCCCGTCGTAGCTGAACACCTTGACGCAGTGCGCCCGATTGTCCGAGATGAAGATCTCCTGACGATCGTTGACGACCACACCGTTCGGGAACTCGAGGTGCTTGGAACACCCGAACTTCTGCAATACATTACCCATCTGGTCGAAAATAATCACTCTCATCACCTTGCACTCGACCACAATGATGCGACCCTTGTTGTCAACAGTCACTCCCCTGGGGTGTTGGAGAATGTTCGCCCCAAATTTGCGGACGAACTGTCCATACTGGTTGTAGATCTGGATCTGGTGTGTTGGTGACCTCTCTGTCACCACGATATCTCCAGAAGGCTTCACCACGGATACCCTGTTTGGATAGAGCAGCTGCCCATCTCTCTTACCACATTCGCCGAAATGGAAGTTGAACCGGCCTTCACGGTCAAACACCTGGATTCTGTGGTTGTTGGTGTCTGCGACAATAATATCATTCTGGGCATTGACGGCGACCCCGCTAGGCTCGGTGAACTGGCCTTCCAGGACCCCAAACTCTCCAAACTTGCAGTGGTAGATCATCTTTTGCCTCTTAAGCTGTGACTTCGGAGGGAAGAGCGGTGTCATGAGGATCTTGCTGGCAAGGTCTGCGACAGAGTCGCCGCCTACTCCAACCAGGTGTTCGGCAACGTTTTGGAATACGTTCGAATCGCCAACTGACCACTTCTCGTAGTTGCTGTGGAGGCCGTTCAAGTTGGCAAGGTCGTTGATTGTGGACGATGGGTAAGGGAAGCGTTTGGTAAGTAGCCCGGTCTCGTAGGGCGAGACGTGACCGTTTGAGGAGGACGAGTAGTTGTGAAGGGCCCTTTCCAGGAGACTGTTACCGCTGCTGTTGATCATCGGAATACTGTTGCCGTTCATGTGGGGAGAATGGTGAGACGACGCAGACTGAGGCCTTGCAATGGGCGGCTGTTTGATCGGGTGTCCATCACCAGTCCTCAGGAAACCGAAGGTCGTTCTGACGGCTGAGTTGATGGCCGGAATGTTTGAGACGAATTCAAGATTGGCCGGAGCGACTAGGGAGGCAATGGTGTCGACACCGCATCCTCCGCCTGGGGTCAGCAAGCTGGTGAGCCGCATCTCGATCAGCTTCTTGGTGAGCATGACTTCGACCGGGGTTGAGTGGCGAACCAATTTCTCGCCGAACTGGAATACACTCTGGAGGCGGTCTGCATACTCGAGCGCCCTCTGCGCACCAACGGTCAGAGACAGTTGTCGGGCTGAAGCAGCTGCTTCCAGCTCCCTGGACAGCTCCTGGCGCCTTTCTTCGAGTGCAGTGTGGAACATTTGAAATGCTTCCTGGATATCCCTGTCGACCTCTTGCACCTGCAGCTGGGTGAGTGTGGCTGCTGCCTCGGCGCTCTTCGATGCCTGCCTCAATTCGTGAACCCTGACTCTGGCACCGTCCAACTGACGCTCAAGCTTCGACAGGTGTTCCATCAGATTCGGAGTGGCTTGCTCGATGCTGTCCAGCTCGTGCGGTGGCTTGCAGTGGTCGGCAGCGGCGCACTCCCTGCACGCCGGAACTTGGCAGCTCTTGCAATACTGCTGCAATGGTTCGCCTTTGTGACGTGGGCACCAGGACGCCTTCAGAAGGGCATTCAGGCCAATTCCGCTGAGCGACTTTCCGTTCTCCTTCGAGTTCTGGAGCTCACCGAACGTGATGACGTGGTGGCCTTCGAAGCAGTGCATGAACTGGTGGGCCATGACGCAGTGACCACAGAGGAAGTTGGCACAGTCGAAACAGCGTGCGACTGCGCAGGAATCTCTGCTCTTGCACCCTGTGCATGGAATGTTGTTGGCTGCTCCGGAGCTGAAGCCACTGATCCCACCACCTTGCTCCAGAGCTGCAGCGTCCAGCAAGCTGCTGATTGCATAGTCCAACATCAGCCCGGAGACACCCTGGGGTGGCAAAGGGCAGTCGTGACGGCACTGCGGGCAGAACAAGTGATCAGGAGTGTCCTGGGCCCTTTCCAGACAGGGCTGGCAGAACGTGTGAAGGCAAGGTAGAACTCTTGGTAGTGTGTACGTGTCTCTGCAAGCTGCACACTTGAGACTTCCGTTACTGAGAAGGTGGTGGCTCCCATTTGAGACACCGTTCGTGTGGATACCGTTCGTGGCAGGGGGACTGCTGCCGTTGGGGATGTTGCCCCCGATCACACCGTTGCTGGTCACCACGCTGCCATTCATGGTGGAATGGTTGTTGTGGCTATGTGAGCCGATTGGCATGATACCGTTGAGCATGCCCGATGTGCTCGAGCTGCTGGAGCCATTTCCGTTGCTGCTGCTGCTACTACTGCCGATACTGCACGCAGGTGAACTGCTGTCGTCCAGCAGTGTCCCCAGGGTCGGCAAGGACTCCAGGCAAGGGGCTGGTGAGGCTATGACTGCCATGTGGTCTTTCATTGGTAGAGGTTTCGCTTGTTCAGTTCGTTCAAGGGGGCACTGAGGTCTGCATTAACTACTGATCAGTCTTTACGGAGCATTGGAAGCAGGGTAGTTTTCTTCAGGGGGACAGGGGATGCAGGAACAGTTGAAATATCAAGCTGGAAATAGAGGAAAATTACAGGGCAAACTTTAATAATTTGGCACACAAGTCAAATGTGGCAGCAATTTGTACTTCTGACCCTCAAAATTACAGGTCAATTGCACTGCTACCAGTATTAAGTAAGGTTTTTGAGAAAGTTATATTTGACCGATTACTGAGATTCTTAGTGGGGCATGACCAGCTGTCTGATTTTCAGTTTGGCTTTCTTCCTGGTAGGTCCACCATGGATGCAATGACACTCATCGTTAATCAAGTTAGGTTGCAGCTAGACCAGGATCGACCCACTGTGGCTCTGGCCTCTGATGGTAGATTTTCGAAAAGCTTTTGACAGTGTTGTTCACCCTATTTTGATTGCAAAGCTTTCTAAATATGGAATACGGGGAGTGGCTTTAAAACTTTTTTCTTCTTATTTAAGTGGTCGTACACAGAGGATTAGAGTGGGTTCTTATACATCAGATGAACACCCTGTCACCAAGGGTGTACCTCAAGGCAGTATTTTAGGACCATTGTTGTTTATTCTATATTTAAATGATTTGCTTAGCCTGCTGTCTACTGTTTCCTATCCCGTAGCTTATGCAGATGATCTGACAATAATTGTTTTATCAGATTCAACAGTTGATGCTTTGTTAGTAAAGTTGAAGAATATTGTTAATTTGGTAAATCTGTGGTGTCGTGCAAATGGTTTTGTAATGAATTCTTTGAAATCCACTTACATTTCTTTTTTCTCTCATCGCTACATTTTTCCCCCGCAGCTCAGAATTGGTTGCGATGTCTTTTTGAGAACAAACAACGTAAAACTGTTAGGTATGCACATAGATGAAAAGCTTTCTTGGAAGACGTATACATCTGTCTTGCATAGAAAACTTGTTACCGGCCTTTATCTACTACGTTTGGCCTCTAAACATTTAGATGCTAAAAGTCTTCGAACACTCTACCATGCTCATTTTGAGAGCCATCTGAGGTATTGTGCCTCTGTTTGGGGTTGTGGGCCTGACTGCAACATCAAACCCATCAACATCCTGCAGAAGAAAGCCATTCGTAATGCCCACACTCAAGAGTCTTTAAAGCCTTACGGATTCTTAACACATACCAAATCGTTTATTTTCAGCTGCTTGTTTTCATTTTTAAGTTTTTCAATCCATTGAACCATGCACGTTCTTCTGCCATTTCTCCATTTTTACACGCTCTGCCTGAGCCCAGGCCATCAGAAAGCCGCTCATTAAGGTCAAGTACTCGGCCACTGTTACAGTGTTGTATCATCATAAAACGTCTTTTGGTAGGTCTTCTATTCTTTCACTAGGTTTTCGCATTTGGAACCGCCTTCCAACAACTTTTCATCAAATATCCTCTATCAATATATTCAAATCTCGTCTGAAGCAAGCAATGGTCAATGACCAACTCTTTTTTACATACCAAGGAGGACAGCCAGTTGTTTAAGGGCTTTGTTCTATCCCCCTGTGGACCCTGCCATCAAATAGGTTTTTTTTACAAAAACTAAAAGATTTTTCATTTCACCCTATCAGTTAAAGGGTCATCCCCGACCCTAAAGTAAGTGGTTATTCCGTAAATTTTTGTGTTCTATTTGCATAAGATTAACCTTTTTTCAATTTCTTTTCCCTTTTTTTTTGTGCTCGCATGTGCACTCATTGTCTAGGGATACCACTTCAACTATCTGTGTTCTATGGTGTTTGCCTTACTTATCGAGCATCTTGGTGCTCTACGGTGATTTATGCATTGGGTTTTGCTTGGCATCTACATTATGGCATCAACATCGGTTATTATCCTGCTTGCAATCAATGTATCTCAAAAACGAGGTAAGGTTCTGACATTTATCAAACTACCAATTGGCTTCGAATGTGTCCTTAAATGGTGAGTGTACATGCGTCACAAAGAATATTTGTGCACAAAAATGCATTCCTTGATTTAAATTTGAGAATAAAAAAGAAGAAAAAAAAGAACTCGAGCCTGCCAAAATTCAACTCCCTTCTTCATCGGTTTTATTCACCTATAAATGCCCTTGCCCCCATGGAACCATGGAAGATGGTACTGTTCTCAAGGCTGCCTGCTGCCGATGCACTTGGGCAACCTAAACTGAAAGTTGGGTCCCCCCAATCAGCAATGGAGTGTGGCCGAACTCCCACTGATCCACCGCCTGAGGATCTTGACGAAAGCACATTTGTCGCATTGTGCAATGCACAATAACTTGGACTGACGTGTGTAAAGATGGTTCCCCACATGCCGGAATTTGGAAGATCTGTCTACATGAGTGTACTGGTTTCAGTGGTATTCTCAGTATTGTGGTGCCCGGAATCTATCAAGTTCGCGGACGTGATTTGCGGTCAATTGCCTGGCAGTACGCAGTAGGTTGACAACAATGAAGAGAGAGACGCCAAGATGATGGTTGACAAACAAAAGGCGGTGACGGCAGGAAGGTTTGGTTTGCTTTAACAAAGAAAGAACGGAAACAAACCGCAAATCGCGTCCGCGAACTTGCCTCTTCACCTTAGAACAGGTCTTGGAAGTGTTCCAAATTCATGATGGACAGGAGGCCGGCAAACTATGCAGTTGTCATCGGACCAAAATCAAACCGGACGACGAGCCAACTGCACGAGCACATTTCAGATTTGTCATGAAGAAATCAATTTTACAAGAGTTCCAACATTGACTTCCAAGAGAAGAGGCGTTGTCTGAGAAGCTTTTTTCTTTTTTCTCTTGTGAATGGAGCAAACCGGATTTCGGTTGCATTCACCCGACTCCGAACAAGACACACCTTTATAGGATTCAATCAAGGTGTGTCTTGCTCCGAAATCCTTCTGGAACATTTGCGAGTTCGTTTGAGGCCTGGTTCGTTCCGGTTTAAGTTCCTAAGACCTCTAACAACAATCGGTGCATTGTACAAAAATCAACACTTGGCGGACGTCAATACGTATGTTGAATCCAAACATTGCTCAATAGGCTGTGAGTATTGAGAAATCCGAAAAGAAAACATGCGCCAACTCATGCGCCATCAACAACCAGTAATCTCAACATGCGCGGCAAAACAAAATGCCATTCGTGTATAGCGTGAAACTTCAGCAAGCCCTGTTGAAATTGGATGGCTCCTCTTTCCAGACTGAAAGAAATTTCGCCTATGTTAGAAGAACTTCGGCGGACTTCGATGCTTTTCATATCACGAGTACAATCGCCATTTCTTGTAAAAATGTGTCATGTAATTCCACCACCACTTTTATTTTCGACCTCGACATTGGCGAAAAACGGCGAATGGCTGAAATGAGCACGAACAATAAGTGAGGTAGCCCAGCGTGTTTGCGAAACAAAATTCTCGGACTACGGAATATTCCTCAAACTTTTCGGAATATTCCTCAAACTTTTCGGAATATTCCTCAAACTTTTTCAATTTCAGTGAAAAAATGCCACGATTTCTCCGACACACGATAGTTGCTCAAGAAAAGCAGATTTCAGCAATATTTTTCTTAATCCACTTCCGCGCACATGAGCATCGCAACTGCCAATCCCGTCGTCTGAATTTGTGACATCAATTTTGGCATTTTTGCCTTGCCATCGCTTTTTGCCATTTGGCATGCTTGCCACCGCTTCGCAACTCTTTCTTGGGTTGCAACAGGTTTTGAAAATTGGATGTTGAAATTGGCTGGAATTCCCAACAACCAATCAGAGACGCGCTTGCGGAAGTGGATTTGGAAAAAATTTGGCAGATTTCATGGGCACATACATCCTTTGAAGACATTTCCTCCGATTTTGAGACTCCAACTGCAACGTTCGAGGTCGTTCGGGTGTAGGTCATCGTTTGTTTTATTTTTCAGAAGATCTCCTACTTTTCTCCATGATTTCCAGATCACTGAGCACCTCACCCCAGGCAATTTTCTCACTTCCGTTGCTTGCTGCCAATGTGGTCAGATTCAGTTAAACGGATTTTCTCCATACCATAGAGTAGTTTTTTTCTCAATCAACATCAAGCATACCCTGGTCTTCTTCGAGCTTCCCCGTTGCACTACGTACTGTCTCACCGACCAGCTTCATTGACAACCGATTTGCTCGCCCGTTTTTCTTGTTTTGGTATTTATTTATTTTTTTTTTGTTTTAATTTAATTTTATTTTTAACGCTCGCCTCCAAGTGTCTGCGGTAGATAAATGTCGCCATTTGAAAGAAAACAAGGCGATATTAATTTTATTACACTCGCAACTCACAAGGCAAGCGTTCCGACTGGATCTTACCCCGCTAAACGGCGACAAGATAAGCTGCTCCAAGGTTGGCAACGAAGTCCAAGTTGTGAAAGAAAATTTTCGCATGTTAAAAATACCTCGGAACCAGTCTTGGACCAGGAACCTGGTCCAGATTTTACCCGCAATTGCGAGTAAAATGCGAAATCAGCTGAAGAAATACATGGAAGCTCTTTTACCCGCAACTTCACCCAGATCAGATCTCTCCGACGATTCTGAACGAAATCTCAAAAAAGGGACATGATCAGGGGCACCCGCAACAATTCAGACCCAGTTGTTTCCATCTTCCGTGGCCAGTGGTCGGCCGGTTGGGCCACCGCAAAGGCAGGACAAAAAACAGCCCAGCAAAATGTCGCCAAGAAGCCCCTGAATGATTCGCAAAACGCAATACAGGACGGGACGGCAAAGTGCGATAAAACCAGTCCCAATGTCACAAGGATGGTGGATGTTTTGACGCTTTTCCAGAGAGACACAGGCACCCGTTGGATGCAAAAAACCACAAGCAGAAATGAACCTGGGCAAAATAAAATGATTCTGCCACACTTTTCAAATCGCAGCAGCCCTGTCAAGCGACACGGGAGAAGCCCTGTCAAGCGACAGATGCAATACAACTTCACATATGGGATGCCCTGACAAGACAAGAGTTCATGAGCATTGCAAAGCGCTTTCGTGGGAAACATTTCACCAATGATCGCATGCAAACGGTGCCGGGTGAAGCCTGTGACGGACGGCAGGTCACCGAGACTCAGGTCAAAGATGAAAAATGCTCCACATACCTTCTTCTGAACTGTTGTAACAGGAGAAATCCTCAAACGGAATATTACGTATCGTATTTGGCAACTTCAGGTTCACGTGGATTGTGTCGAAGAAGTTGTCACGACTTTAGCCGACGAACTTTCGCAAATTCAACACTTGCTCTATTTCAGTTGGGCTGATTTTTCAATCGAATTTAACTGCAGAACAGCGCTCAACAGACAAGACAACACGAGGAAAAGCACAATTGACTAGACTTCGACTTTCGAGCAACAATCAACCTTCTTTCGCTGACGGGCCGAGGATCACAACGCACACTGGCTGGTGGCAGGAACAACACTTTTACCTCACTACCAACAACCAACTGAGATCTTCACAGTCCAACCGGCGGCGTGGCGCGTTCTCGAATGAAGTTGGGTTAGGTCAGGGGAAAGCGTTTTAAAAGCGCACAAAGCTCGCCCAGAAACGGCTCCCCTCTTCACGAAAACAGCGCAGTAAGCAACCCGGCAACTGTGAAAGCAAAAAAAGTTGTTTGGGAGGTGTAGGGGGTGGAAAGGATGCGCTGGAGGGGGGGCGTTGCATGCAAGCGCGATCACATCCAGGACGGGGATTTCAATGTGAAAATTATTCCCGCGGACTGAAGGGAAGAGTTGGTGAGAAGGGAGGGCAGGGAAGAAACTGGAGGCCGAATTTCAGCATCTCACCACCAGCCACATCCACCGCACGCGGATGGGGATGGGGTGGCAACTCAGACGGTGTCTACTTTTTCTTCCATTACCACGAATGGGAAATTTCAAAAGGGAACCCCAGACGCAGAGAGTAGCTGTAGGGACGTCCAGTGGCGCACAAATCAAATGGGGGGACGGCGGCGCACGGTATTTCAATGCAATTACATGTGGGCATCTGGTGGATATGTCAGGTTAGGTAAGGTGAGGTTTAGTTTGCTGTTTGTCACAGAGCAATGGTTAAAACTCGTTCAGTTCAATGTCGGCAGGTATTCCGAACCGTTACCATATTTTTATGCACCAATACCATCTCATCTCATGGCAGGGGCCACCACAACACAGCAAACTGAAATCATTGCGAATTTCAAGAACTTTTACGAATTCACTTTCCGAACGGTGATCTTTTCAATTCAATCTCTTTTTGGCGGAAGAGACCGCTTTTCCTCAAGTCAATGGGAAACAGCCACGATTTTTAGCGGAACAGTCCTTTTGGAGAACGTTTCTCGCCATCACATCAATTCCAAGGCGAGTGGAGAAGTCCGCGTTTTCCTGAGTTTCCCTGTGGCCAAATAGGGACACCTCCCCGACTTGTCTCCCAAAGTATGCGATCTGAAACTTTTTTTCGTGCACTTTCGCCGCGGATTTCACCACTTTGTTCGGGACTCAATTTCTGATTAACATCCGTGATCATTGTTTAGAGCAAGGAAAAAGTTCCACACGTTTAAGAGCAGGAAAAAGTTCCACACGTTAAGAGCAGGAAAAAAGTTTCCACACGTTAAGAGAAGGAAAAAGTTCCACACGTTAAGAGCAGGAAAAAGTTCCACACGTTAAGAGCAGGAAAAATTTCCACACGTTTAGAGCAGGAAAAAGTTCCACACGTTAAGAGCAGGAAAACGTTCCACACGTTAAGAGCAGGAAAACGTTCCACACGTTAAGAGCAGGAAAAAGTTCCACACGTTAAGAGCAGGAAAAAATTTCCACACGTTAAGAGCAGGAAAAATTTCCACACGTTTAGAGCAGGAAAAAGTTCCACACGTTAAGAGCAGGAAAAAGTTCCACACGTTAAGAGCAGGAAAAAGTTCCACACGTTAAGAGCAGGAAAAAGTTCCACACGTTAAGAGCAGGAAAAAGTTCCACACGTTAAGAGCAGGAAAAATTCCACACGTTTAAGAGCAGGAAAAAGTTCCACACGTTAAGAGCAGGAAAAAGTTCCACACGTTCAGAGCAAGAAAAAGTTCCACACGTTTAGAGCAGGAAAAAGTTCCACACGTTAAGAGCAGGAAAAAGTTCCACACGTCAAGCAAGAAAAAGTTCCACACGTTTAGAGCAGGAAAAAGTTCCACACGTTAAGAGCAGGAAAAAGTTCCACACGTTAAGAGCAGGAAAAAGTTCCACACGTTTAGAGCAGGAAAAAGTTCCACACGTTAAGAGCAGGAAAAAGATCCACACGTTCAGAGCAAGAAAAAGTTCCACACGTTTAGAGCAGGAAAAAGTTCCACACGTTAAGAGCAGGAAAAAGTTCCACACGTTTAGAGCAGGAAAAAGTTCCACACGTTAAGAGCAGGAAAAAGTTCCACACGTTCAGAGCAAGAAAAAGTTCCACACGTTTAGAGCAGGAAAAAGTTCCACACGTTAAGAGCAGGAAAAAGTTCCACACGTCAAGAGCAAGAAAAAGTTCCACACGTTTAGAGCAGGAAAAAGTTCCACACGTTAAGAGCAGGAAAAAGTTCCACACGTTAAGAGCAAGAAAAAGTTCCACACGTTAAGAGCAGGAAAAAGTTCCACACGTTAAGAGCAGAAAAAAGTTCCACACGTTAAGAGCAAGAAAAAGTTCCACACGTTAAGAGCAGGAAAAAGTTCCACACGTTAAGAGCAGGAAAAAGTTCCACAGGTTAAGAGCAGGAAAAAGTTCCACAAGTCAAGAGCAGGAAAAAGTTCCACAACATTTTTCCAATTGACAAAGACTTTTGAGCTGGGCCTACCCGGTTTTGTTTTGCAGTGGCCATTTCGGGACCGTTCTGTTTGCAAAAAAGGCGAACACCAAGACGCTTGTTGTTTTGCCTGTGAAAAAAATCCCCAAAACCAGGAACCGCAGCAAAATTGGCCACTTCGAATCTGGGTGATTGCCTTGCCAAAATGTGACCCATCTATCGGCCTGCTAAGCAAACGCAAGCATTTCTCCCTCCAAACCAACCCTGCGGGGAAGTTGGTCGTTACGCACGGTGGTTCAAATATTTCGTTCTGTTAAGAACTCTCTTCATCGACTGCGATCTTCGGTAATTTCATTGCGCCAATATTTCAATTCCGCCGAAAGCATGGCCTGCAAATCTCGAAAAGCTTGTGCAAAGCCCGCCGATCATCATCCAAGCATGAGAAAAGCAATGGGCCCGAGCACAGGACGGAAACCATCTCATCAAGATCTTGGCACCTTGTGGAGCTTGGGAGATTGGTTTCATTCAAAAGGCAAGAAAGTGTTTCGATGTATCGACGGGAGACGTTTGGGCGCGAGACAACTGGCCGTGAGACAAATGGACGATAGACGAATGAGGACACAGTCTATGACAAGAAAAACAGAAAATTGCAAGATTTGGCAGCTTCAGTAACGGATACACGTGGGCAGAAAATTGAAATATTCGGCAATTCGTTCCACGGCCAATTGTCTGGGCCCATTTGTCTCGCGCCTATCTGTCGGTGCCCATTCGTCCTGCGCTCAAATGAGGTGACGTGACACCCGCCCCACAGGCCTACAACCATGTCAAAACAAGAACCCAAAAAAGGATTACCCAACCCAAAATGACCGCATCCATGCGGAGCTTTCTGGGTTTCCTTTGGAGTCACTGCCAAGGGTAAGAACGGGACTGAAGCGTCTGACACATTTGCAGGAGAACATTGTAAATCCCACATGCTTATGTGAATCCTTGTAAATCCCATATGGGTCAAGTCATTTATACGGGGGGACACAATTGCATGACAGCAGGGAAACATTTTCAGACAACAGCAGTGCCCTTAGCCGTGTAATTGTGTCCCCTCTTTGGCACCAGCATACGGCACAGGGTGTGTCTTATTTCTCTGGAGGGTGGGTAATCGGTTGGGATAAGTTCGGCGCTTTGGATAGGTTAAGTTAAGTTAGGTTCGGTTAGGTCGATAGGTTTTGTTGGTTCGGTTTGGTTAGGTTTAGGTCAGGTTAGGTTGTTCTCTGTGCAGTGCACCTTCACTAAAAACAACCAAATGAACTTTTACTTAAAACAACCTCGACCAAATCTATCTAATCCAATCTGACCTAACCTGACCTGATTTCCCTGCGCGACTTTAAAGCGACTATGTAAACCCCGTGATTTGCTCAGCCCGCAATTGCAGATACAGAACAAGAAAAAATAATACAGGCATGGGTGTAGCAAGGGAAATGTAAAAGAAAACCGTTTGAAAAGTGTTAGTCACAATTGCACGATAGAGAAAAAGCACAACCTGTACCGTCTGCAGGAGCCAAAGGGGGACACAAGTGCACGTCTAAGAGAACGGCTTCTTTCTGCAAATGTTCCCCGTTGCCGTGCAATTGTGTCCCCCTTATAAACGACATAACCCTCCCATATTTTATAGGTACCCTGTAAATCCCATATGGAACAGTAAAATAGATAGGTAACACAAGTCGAAAATGCGAAAAGGAAAACTTACCTAAATCTTGAAAATCCTCTAGAACAGCTTTCGAAGCATTCCTGAAGCTGGTGATGCCAGTTTTAACGGTTTTTAACATTCAACAATCTCATTTAAGCATATCACCGTAGCGTAGACAGCGAACAATAATTGTCAGCAATTGCCAACAGTAACAGGCCAACTGATCTCCATAATTCTAGAAGATTATCACGTTTAAATTCCTAGTTAACAAAGAGATTTAACTATAGAGGAAAGAGAAAGAAACAAAAACATGTAGGTGGTATCATTGAAAGGACAAAAATACCTGGCACACTGAATAGTGAATACCAACTCAGGGGGTTTCCTGGGTGGCTTTTGTCATTTTCCAGGACAAGGTCAAACATAAGAGCAAGGGGATTGTCACGGGACACTGTGGTGAGGTTTCAGGGGCAAATCCCCTGTTAATGTGATTTGGGAATCGTCCAAGTTTGCAAAATTTTAATTTAATATAATTTAATCGAACAATTTAATTTTAGGCCAAATTTAAATTTTGAATTTAAATTTAAATTTTATTATTTTATTATTTTATTTTATAATTTTATTTTATTTAAATTTAAATTTTAAATTTTGAGATCCGAAACGTTTCTTTGGCCAACATTTTGGCTATCTGCCTGGTTGATGATCTGTGCGAAAAAAAAAACAGAAAAACAAAGGGTGCAAAAACTCGTTTCACAGACGAGTGAGAGAGCTGGATTGGGCACGGAGATAGCGGATAGGTCTGGTCAGGGGTCAGTTTAAGTTGTCAAAAAAGCAATCAGCTAGGTATCTAGGTACTGTCTAATGTCCAGCGTCTGATCGAGAACACCAACTTCCTAAAAAAACTGCCGTTAATTTTCTGCTTTGTCAGGAAATGTTTCAGAATTTTCTCGAAAATCCGTCCCCTTTCCAGGGTCCAAACATTCCTGATTTCCAGGAGTTCGTAATTTGAAAAAAAACTTCGGTTCGCATGCAGAGGAAATTGGGCAGCAAGCAGGATTGCTGATTGCAGCAACCAAGAAGGAGTATGATGTTGCTGGGATGTCAGGAATACATTCGTCAGTTCACATCAGTGCATCCTGTTCCACAGCTGTAGACGTGGACACTGATCATGACAAGGTAAACAACCTTGTGTTCCAAATGGTGTTCCGAACAAATTGGAATACAAATCGGGAAGTGGAGTGAGAACGAGTGGGGACTGGATCACCCACCAAGCAGCATGGGAGACACCAGCATAGAGAGCGACAAGTCAGAACGTACACTTTGTTGAAAAGGGGACGTTCAAAACGCATGCACATGCGAAATCAGAGAAGAGGCGTGGGGTGTACGCCCCACGATAGCCCTTCGCAGAATTTTTTTGAGCTCACAGTAGCACACCAACATGACCAGAAATGATCAAATTGAACACAACAAGAACTGCGTCAACTTTGAAAATGTGAGGAGCTTTTCAACATTGCAAAAAAACAGTTTGTTTTAAAAGTGTTTCCACAGGAGTACCTAATTTCTCAAAAAAAGGTTGCAGGCAAGAAATATTTCTGTGGGCTGCAATTTGATTGCCAATTGCAGCATAACCGTAGTACTAGTAGGTAGGTATTTTCTCAGAAACGAAAAGGTTCAAACGGTTCGGTGAGTCAACTCACCCGACCTATTTTGTCAGGCGTCAGCCAGTGCCTCCTACAACACAAGGCCTTTGCACGAGAAGTAAAAATGGCGTGACGTCATAAATAGTGGATGGTGGAAAACAGGAAAAGACAATGCGGGTGAGCGGCGTCCGAGGTGTGCTGCCCACGGAAACTTGACATTTCTCTTGAACCGATTAACCGATTTTGATGAGACTTGTTGTGCTGGAAAGCTGAAAATCAGACCATTTCAATGGTGTATAACAATCCCTAACCTTTCATGCTAAAGCTCCAACAGAATTTGAGAGACAAACGTGTTCAAGTTAAAAAGTGATCCAATTCCGGCTTCCTGCCACATATTTTCAATGATTGTGCGATTTTTTCCGTTGTAACAAGGTATCGACCAGCGAGAAAGTTGTAGAGGAAGCTTTCAGCTTTCCAAAAATACCAAAATCATTGAATTTGAGCACCATTTGACGATATTTTTATGACCAGAGAAAACACATGGCAGCATTGTTTTGTTTTTGAGCAGGGAAGAGGCCGCGACTCCCAAGGATTTCCAGGGAGGCGCCACATCTTCCCCGCTCAAGAACAAAACAATGCTGCCATGTGTTTTCTCTGGCCATAAATTATTGTCAAATGGTGCTCAAATTCAATGATTTTGGTATTTTTGGAAAGCTGAAAGCTTCCTCTACAACTTTCTCGCTGGTCGATGCCTTGTTACAACGGAAAAAATCGCACAATCATTGAAAATATGTGGCAGGAAGCCGGAATTGGATCACTTTTTAACTTGAACACGTTTGTCTCTCAAATTCTGTTGGAGCTTTAGCAGTGAAAAGTAAAGGGATTGTTATACACCATTGAAATTGGCTAATTTTCAGCTTTCCAGCACAACAAGTCTCATCAAAATCGGTTAATCGGTTCGAGAGAAATTTCAAGTTTCCGTGGGCAGCACATAGCGGACGCACCATGCTCGCATTGTGTTTTCCTCTTTTCCATCATCCACTCATTGTGACGTCACAAACTCGTGCAACGGCCTTGTGTTGTAGGAGGCACTGCGTCAGCTCTTGCGACTTTTTCCAGTTTCCATGTTTTCCTTGGTCTCCTCTTTTTGGTCCCAGTTTTCCTGGGTCCCCCAGTGTTCCCAGGCCCCTGGTTGGGGCGACACTGGACAAGCGAATGGGAACGAACGCTGTTTGGCGCGTCTTATTGCTGACCACCCACAATGAAACAAAGAACGAAGGGTCCAGACGTGAAATTTGTCAAGGTTTTCGTTTGTCTGCAGTGGCGGCATTGATATTGTGCTCTGTATTCGAACGTCCTTTGTGATCTGATGGATGAGGGTCTGGAACCGACCAAACGCAAAGAACACAGCGCATTGAACATGACCAACAGTGCAGTTGGTTGCTGTGGTTGGTTATCTGTGCAGATCTCAGACCAGACCAGCAGCTGGACCTCGTAAGCTCCAAATTTGCCAAAAAGCATGTTAAACTCAACGAATCCAAACCTAACCTCACTCAACCTAGCCTAACCAACCAAACTTTACCTGTCCTAACCCTACACCTAACCTGTGCTAACCTAACCAACCTAACGAATTCAAACAACCTAAACAAACCAACATAGCCAAAATAGGAGCTTACGAGATCCAGCCGTTTCTGATCTCAGATGGTCCTTGGTCCGGATCTATTTCGCCAAGAGAGGGAGAAATTGGTACAGCAACACCGAGAGATGGCTCCACCACATAGGGATGTGCTCCAGTTTGAGGCCATCTCAAAGCAATATAGTGTGGTCTTGCTCAAAGAGATGGAGATCCCCATCTGACAAAGAGAACACGAGAACAAAAGTGAACACATCATAAAACCAGACAATAACATCATGATGGGCCTCCATTGTTGACACCAAAAACATCCGACAAATGTGGATCAGGGTTGGTGGGATGGTGGTTCCAATCAGGCACACTGGAATAAATGGGTCTCTCTTGATGCTGCTGCATCCGTGACGGACCGATGGACGGCCTTGGGTGGGAGGAAAGAAAATCATAAGTCTGGCTAGAGGTGAGAGGATGATTCGTCACCTGAAGATCCAAAGACTGGATCCATTCCAACGCTTTGAGGAAAATGATGCTGAATCTGGAGGGAGACCAGTTCAGCAGACTCAACAACTCTCAAGGTGGCTGGCGAACAGGTAGAATTCTGGCAACAATGAAAACTGGAGAGCAGTGGGGCGTGCAGAAATCGAACCTTCCGAGTCTCGCTTCTGCACACGTGGCGTGGACCAAGATCGCGGACGTGATTTTCGGTCAACAGGCGGAAAGTGAGGCAGGTTTGGGTTGCCTCCAATTGAGAAACATCGAAAGATTCGATTCGAGAATTTTGAAGCAACGTGATTATAATGCTCAATAAGTGGCGTAATTCGGCGCTTTGGCTGTCGCCAATTCTTATTTGTCCGCAAGAGGCGCGAATGTCGCTCGGTGGCCTACTGCGACAAGTAAAATACATTGCGACTATACGGCGGTCGCGGGTTGTCACTCACGGAATCTTAAATTTCTCTTGAACCGATTCACGGATTTTGACAGGACTTGCTGTGCTGGAAAGCAGAAAAACGAGCGATTTTGGACGTGTATAACAGCCCCGAATTTTTCGCTGGTAAAATGCTCAAAAAATTTGAGATACAAAAGTTTCCAAGTTAAAATGTGATAAAATTCCGGGTTCCTGCCTCACATTTCCAAAGATTGCGCGATTTTTTCCGTTGTAACATAGATTTTGACCTGCGGAAGAGTTGTAGAGGAAGCTTTCAGCTTTCCAAAAATACCAAAATCATTGAATTTGAACATCACTTGACCATTTTTGAAGAGGAAACGCGACATGGAAGCATAGGTACTTTTTTGTTGCGTCAAAAACAAAAAAATGCTTAGTCGTGTTTCTTCTCCATAAATGATGTTCCAATTCAATGATTTTGGTATTTTTGGAAAGCTGAAACCTTCCTCTATAACTCTTCCACATGTCGAAACCATGTTACCACGGGAAAATTCGCGGCCTCCAAGGGAGACGCGGCCTCATCCCCGCTTATTTTTGTGCAGAAAACAAAATGAATGCTTCCGCTTCGCGTCCTTTCTTTTTTAAAAGAGCCAAATGGTGTTCAAATGCAATGATTTTGGTGTCTGTGGATAGCTGAGGGCTTCCTCTACAACTCTTCCGCAGGTCAAAACCATGTTATAACGGAAAAAATCGCGCAATCATTGAAAGTATTCAGCAAGAACGCAAAATTTTATCTTGTCAAAATTTGAACATATTTTTTCCCCGCATGACTTTCAAGTTTTGCCCGTGAAAAGTTCGGGATAATTTTATAGTCCTGAAAAGGTCTAATTTTAAGCTTTCCAACACAAAAATTTTGATCAAAATCCGTCATTTGGTTCCAGAGATATTAAACTGTTCGTTGCCGATGCACAGCGACGCATAAATCAACCAGAGCCAGGAAAACCGGCCTCTTGACGCGACGGCAGAGAAAGGAAAAGAGCGAAAATTGGCGCTCGGTGGGCGGGGAAGGGCAATGAGAGTTACGGCACTTATAAGTATTAGAATCACGTTGTTTGAAGGAAAACTTCTGCGGCACCAAAATGCAAATGGTACAGCCAACATACATTCTGTGAGCGAGACTTTGGAATTGCGATTACTTCGAAGAAAGCCAGCAGTCATGGGACTGTGCGACTCGATTCGATTCGAAACTGGGCAATGGATTCGGATTCGATTCGATTCGAGATTCGAACAACATGGATTCGATTCGAATGACGATTCGCACAGCCCTAAAAACGCACCCCATATGTAGTCGGTCTCTGGAACTGCTGCCGAAAAAACGCACCCCACATGTGGTAGGAGGTCTCTGGAACTGCTGTCGAAAAAACGCTCCCCAAATGGTCTCTGGAACTGCAACCGAAAAAACACACCATGTTGACACGTTTGAAAAATGCCACCGAGCTATTTGCAAGTGCGTTTTTTCCAAAAGTGGCAAAATTTCCAAAAGTGGCGAGGGAGATCAGAAGACAACAAAGGAAAGTGACAGATTTTGACCTTGAAAAAAAGAGGAGCTGCTGAAAAAGACGTGTTTTGCTACCATATCACGGATCGCCATTTCCGCACGGATTATGATGTCGGAAACATAAATTTCGTCACCACTACCACTGCACCACTTTTACTGACACTTTCGATAACTATCAGCAGTTACCAAACAACGTTGACGCAAGTCGCAGGTCGGTGATAATCACAGGACTGATTATTATCCAATCCACAACATCACGAGTTACATCAAAATGTTGTCAGAACGCAACTGATGGGGGTTTGGGATTCCGAACACCAACTATCTCCTTCTGCGTTGTTTATTTTGGATGTGAAGCAGACTGCAGACGCAATCGCGCAGGTGAGGTGAGAAAGGCTGGTCTGGTCTGAGACTGGGCACCACAAGCACAGAAAGCACATGGGTTTGGTTTGCCCCCCTTCCGTTTCGTTTCGGTTTGGGATTCAGCCGAAGCCCGCCAAAAACAACGGCGGGAAAAAACGGAAACCAAATTAACGACACCTTCCTCCAGCCAGCTGCCACAACCGACACTGGGACCTGGAGTGCGAGTCGGGCCAGGAGCACACAGCGGAACCACACGCTGAAGAGCTCCGGCAGATCCGTGGCTCTGGATTACCAGTGCCAACGTGAACCAACTGCCCTTGCCAGCCAAGCCAGAGATGAGATCCGGGCCGCACAGCGGAGCGGAGCAGAGGAAGCTCCAAAAGCGACTGGCCTTGACCGGGAAAGAACTCAACAGACAGTTCAAGGTGGGAAGCAGAAAATTCCGCACGAGGAATAGGCACCCACCCAGGGAGTCTGTTTGTACAGGGTGCTACGATTGG
>JASGXE010007210.1:0-71394 GCA_030068105.1 Sinentomon sp. SZTP_YWyxl
TTTAAAAAAAATTGTGCATTAGAAGCACCATTTTAGGTTCCATTTATTCAAAACTTTCTTCCCCAGCGGTGAGGGGGACACCCCTCCCAGAACCCCTCCCCTGTCGTTGCGCTCCGTGCAACGCTGTGCATCGTCCACACCACGCTGTCCCGGTGGTCTCTGAAAACCGGACAGCCGGACAGGCAGAAAGGACCGACCCGGACAGGTTAGGTTAGGTTAGGATAGACTATCCTAACCTAATCTAACCCGTCCGGGTCGGTCCGGTGGTCCTTTCTGCCTGTCCGGCAGTCCTGTCCGGCTGTCCGGTTTTCAGGGACCACCCGCGGGGGGCGCTGCCCCTGGCGTGAATTATTTCCCGCCTGGAAAATCAGCCGCCAGACCACCCCTGTTCCCCTGATGAGCAAGAGATCCAAGAAGGAAAATTTTGGTGCGGAGTGGAAAGAAAATTGGCACTGGGATACCAATTTGTCGAATTTTTCGAAATAATTTGTCAATTTTTTATCCTTCTAATAGCATATCAGGCAGCACAGTAGGTACCTACTCTGTAAATAAATAGTGATTAGGTAGGGGTACATGCCAAGTGTTGACTGACATTCACTAGTGATCTTTTGTGGTCAGAGAATGTGACAAGTGGGACCGGCAGTGAATGAGGTTGTTGAAGATTTAGTGAATTTATAGGTACCGTAACCTGGGGTAACTTTGCACCCAAATTTGCCAAAACCCAACTTTGGGTGCTTTTTGCACAAAAATGCAAAGTAGTATCAAGTGCCAGTCTGTTTCAGCACACACCTCAACTACTTTTCAATTTGTAAACACATTCCCAAGTCCTTGTGCCCCTTCTTTGATATTTTTTTTTAAAAATCAAAAAAGGTGCAAAGTTACCCCATTGGGTGTGGTAACTTTGCACCTCAACTTGAAATCCTGTATTTTAGGTCTTAGAATCATATTTGGCAATGTTATATGCTTCTGTGGGGTAACTTTGCACTTTTTTTGAGTTTTTAAAAAAATGGAAAAGTGAAAAACAATAGAAAATACACATTTTATTTGGCAGGAAAATCAACATGGAACAAATGGAAGGAGCATATTTAACCAGCAGTCATGTAATTTTCACTTGGCACAAAAATTTGGTATACATAAGAGAAAGGCAAACATGACAGACTTTTGCTCTGAGAGCAAGACACATTTGGCAGTCAAAGTAAGAGATAGGTAGCTAGAAAAGGCAAACAAATAAGGTAGAATAGGTACGGTACTGTACCGTATGCATGCGACAAGTTTTTTTCAGGAAGGAACTTAAAATTTTGTTTTCATTTCAACAATCTGAATATAAAAACACAGGTTGGTACTTAAGAGTACTTTGAAATAGCAGGCACAGAGTAAAACCCACGTCTGGACACCAAAATGGGTGGATCAATAATCTTTTTAATGGTGCATTCAACATACATAATTTCATCTCTTTGTCCTCCCATTTCCTCTGGCCAACGCCAATAACCACCTGATCTGTGCATTACATTAACTTTTGCTTCACGAATTAATGGTGATAGCATGGTTACAATTCCAGGAAAATATGAATCATCATACAACACAATAACATAATCAGACACTGCATTGCCTCAGCGTCTCATCACTGTAATCCTTGTATTGCCGTGCACCTGGAACGCGGGGTTTATTCCGTGGCATGGCAAGATACCAGAAGCTACAACCAACAAATATCACCTCAGTTTAGGCCTAATCGACCTGCCTACCTAGGTGCCCACTTTGCACAGTGACTTGCTCAAAGCCTTCCAGCACTAAAATCAGGTATCTTTAAGCTGCAAAAATTAAAAACAAAAGACAATTAGTGAACTTACCTACCTACCCTGCCTAATGAAATTCCTTGTTCCTTTGGTGCAATGTTTCAAGTGCAACATCTTGGATGGTAACTTTGCGCTGGTGCAAAATATGTCTGGTTTGGTCCGTAAGGGGTAACTTTGCCTCGGTGCAAAGTTACCCTATGAAGATGCCACTTTTTTTCCAACATCCAACATTGAACACAGCTCCCATAAAGGTAAATTCAGGGAATCTATGCCCAATGCTTTTTGTTACTGAAACTTTCATAAAAAAAATGGCAGGTCCAGAAATTGATTAACGTCTTTCATTTTGATGCATGGCATGTCTTTACGCGGGCAAGGTTTTTGGTAAAAAATGAGTGTTCAAGTTTAGGACTTTTATTTACACACAAGTAGTGTCAAAGATGGGAGTGTGAATCATACAGAATAGTTGCAGATTATTACAGATCAGCTGCAGATCATCAGACCTGAGTTTTTTTTACTCTGGCTTCGAAAAATTACAAATTCATCTCTAAAGTCGTGAAATGCAAAGTTACCCCCAGCAGTGCAAAGTTACCCCAGTTTACGGTAATGCCCATGAGGCATTGCAGGTCCACAAAGGCAGCAGAACAAGTGCCATCTATAATAATTTATATCAGTGATGTGAAGTGTTCCTTTTGACTTCTAGTGGTTCGTCTTGAGGATCAGTTTAAGCTTGTCATTTCTCACCGCACTTTGATAAGGTAAGAATTTATGCATCGTTATTTCATCCGATTGATGATTTCTGTTTTATTTTAAACAATGAAGTGTGTACACCCATGAGTATTGAAGAAAGAGCTGATTTGTTTGTACTGGCCGAATTGGCGGTTGCCGATCTTTCAATTCCAGAAATATTGTTTGGATTGCATTTCTCTTGATATGGTTTTGCGATGGCATGCTGACGCCAGGGCTGCAAAAAGTCGGGAGCACGGGAGCATTGCTTCCGGGACCGTTGTGTGCCGACCGGGATCGAAATTGGGCTGAAGAGAAAAAAAGCACATTCGTATGGGATGGAAAGGCATGCAGATTGGCCAGCGAAGTAAACTTTCTGGATTTTTCTGGATCGAAACGGGCTGACGAGCAAAAAAAAAGTTCATCGACCAAACATTTGACCAGGTTCCAAAATCCGTGCTCCAGGGCTCCAAACGACTTTTTGCAGCCCTGGCTGACGCCATGCTCTGCCGGTGTGGAAGCAATTTTTGAAAAGTGCATGGTGATATGAGCGAAGACGAAACACAGGATGTCGCATGGCTTTCGCACAGGCCTGCACAAAGAATCTAGGACGGGGCGCAGAGCCCAACGGTCGTCAAGGCTGGTTTTCTTGGGCAGGGTCAGGCATTCAGCCCGACCCCATAAAAAATTGCATATTAATATTTAATCGATTTGCCCTGCTGTCATGCGACGAGGCATTGAATCTGTCAGGTTCCGGAAGTAAGTGCGTCTGTTTTACAGTTGATGAAACAGGCCCATCAAAGCGCAGGGAGGAGTCCGTGAGCGGCAGGGTTGGGCATAGGGGGGTAGGGGGCTTACCCCCTGGTCTTCGGCCGAGGTTACCTCCAGCCTTTTTCCGAGGGTACCGGAAAAAGGGGTCCCCTCTGTCAAAGGTCAGGCCCCCTCCCCCTGATGAAGTTGAACCTCCCTTCTTGCATCATTTGTCCTTTTTTGTTGTGTTTTTTTCTTGTCGAATTGCACCGACTTCTTGATGTGAAGTTTCCAAGCTGAGGGTATCCTTCAGTTGTCCCCACAGCTTTTCAAAAGGTACTTGTACCTTGGCCAGGGGGTAATTCCCTTCCACTCACCTGTGAGCATCCCTGATAATTGCTGGGAGAAATATCCATGCAACCCTTCTTTGAGTGAAAAATGTTTTGGTGGACCAAAATGTGTGGCATTCCTGTGGTGGGAGTATTTTGTGAATGCCTTTGAAACTTGATCCTGGGCCTCGTGCATCAGATCATCTGTTATGCTTACAATTTCTTTTCTTTTTGGGTCCTGGGTGACACTCTGTAGCAAGCCTTTCTGAAAAACAGTGTTTTTTTTTCTGTCAACTGCGAGCAAAGATTCTCCCACTTTCTCCAGAACGAAATTGTCGAACTCACCGCAAACATTTCTGGGCTTTCGTTCAATTGATTCAGAATTTAAAACAAATCGTTCTGTCAAAACCAGGCGGTCATGAAATGGTTACCTATTGCAAAAGGATGACAATATTCTTCATCTGTGGCTCCCACTTTCCTAAAAAGATTCACGAATAATGTCTGTCCACTCAGCTTTTTTGAGTTTACACATTTTTTAATTGTTGCAAAAATGCAAAGAAAATTTTGGGCGTAGGGAAGTGTGCCAAAGGAATTACCAACCTTGCGATGCTTTGTGCACACAAGACTGTAGGCTAAGTACTTTTGAATTTATGAGTAAACAGTGCTCTTTTCAGCATTCAATCAACATGGATGGAACTGTTATTTGAACCCTGCTTCCCGTTTTCAATTTTACTGCATTTTGCAACTTCTTTCAATGTAGGTGCCAGTATCAACCTACACATGACCTTGCGATTCATTTTTGACTTTCTTTTTCAGCTTGGTGCAGCAGCTTTGATGCGATCATTGGATCCTGTCTCCAAGTAAGAATTTTCCATCTCTGCTCTCTTGAATCTCGTCACAATTCAGCAATCACAGTTCATCACTGGGATTTATACATATTGTGCCATACCCGCACTCAGCCTACGTTTTTGCTCTAATTTCGTTCCCAGGAAAAGCTCCAATCACGCGTCAATTCATTCCTCATTTTGTGATCCCGAATTAAAATGTACCTAATGCATTGAGCTTCGTCATTTTGACACCGATTCTTTCTTGAATTTCTACCAAGATGATACTCTACGGATCTTTGCCTTCCAATTCCGATGCTAACATTTCTCACTTCCTTACAAATCTGTGCTGTCATCCTGATTGATCATTTCAATTCATTATTGACAGATCGAGATCAGTTATCACTGCATTAAAAATCATTAAACTGTGACTTGCATGACTTGAACCTCAACGACATTTGATGATTTTGACAGACCTACCTAGTTGCCAAATATTTTTAATCAACATACAACTGGGGATGCATCGGGGAAACAGTAGTTTGGAGAAATATGTGGCCCTGCTTTCACAAAAAAAAAAAAAAACTAATTGGTTGTGCGCAGTTTTCTGGATGAAGAATCTGGATTGGAAGGACAAGGAAATCGATCCCACTCCTTTTTTTCTGCTTGGCTGCTTGAGCTGACATTTTTTCCAGTCAGGTCAGGTGTGATGATCACTGTCTAGAGCTGGGCATTCCCAACAACAGCTCTCATGAACAACTGGAAGTTTTTGAATCAACCAACATTTGTAACTGCCTTGTAAATGCCCGTCATTTTTCCAAAGCCTTTGGGTTTAAGCCCAGTCTTTTTTGTTTGAATAACTATTGCACCAGCCCAACATTGACAACATTCAACAGATCGGTACCTACCTTCTTACCTACTGTTTTTTCTGTTCACGCTGTCCACAATAAATCTTCCAGAAAGTTACCAAGAGAGAAGGTTTTATGAAAATGCACACCACCCATGGCTCTGCATGTAATTTTTGAATAACCTAATTGATACAACAGTGAACAGGCATGTGTGTGTGTGTGTTTCCCTTGGCCCCATCATCGCCGCAGTATCAACCAGCACCGAATAACTGGACAAAATAACTACATACATGTAAGTACCTACCAGAAAAAGGCAAACATTGTCAAGACCAAAAACACAAGCAATGCCTGGCAAAAATGCTACAGTGTCATGATACAGAGAAAACAATGCATAAACACTAACATATCAAGAGCAAAACCAGTTATTCGGGCTCAGAGGATACCATTAGGGTGTGCCAGCCAACCAACTACAGTGAACTCCACTGAGGTTCTTTAAGCAACCACTCACACAGGACATGAGTCCTGAGGTTAATATCCTCAATAAAAATGTTCAATGAGCACAGGCCTTAATGAGGCCACAGAACCTCAGTAGGGCACACTGGTCACAGGATGATCAGATTTACATTAGTGTTTTACCTACTAAGGTAGAACATATCGATCTGATCAAAGCACGACAATGTCTCGCAAGAACAAGCCCTGAAACGTCCGTGGTTAAAAATAATCCATATTGGATAGCAAGGAATGTTGCAATTGACAGCATGGCCAGTTCTGCATTTTGGACAGACTTCACATTTTTTGTTCTGATGAGGGCAGAGCAGGTGAAGACAGCAGAGGAGAAGAGAGAGTGACTAAATCTGAGTTTGCTAATGACCACTCTATACCTACCAGAATGAATGGGTCGCAGATGGCGAAATTTGTGTTTTGTCGGGGTGACAGATTACTTCTTTGCTTTCGTCATGAAGGTTTCTTTTTTCCTCCTCTCCATTGATTGCGAAAACAATGAAAGCAAGTCGGAATATTAAAACACAGCACAAAAAAGGAAGACCCAGAATTATGCTCAAATTCGACAAACCTGGTTCGATACGCATGAAGACAACAAAGAAAAAAAAAGTTAAATCTGAATTTACTTATTCTGCTCTGCATCAGCTTAAACCCCTTCCTTTTGTCATTTTTGCAGCCATCGTAGAATATTCTGAGGCCTTTTTTTGCTATTCTCCCATAGCTTAATCTTGTATTTCTCCCGTATCTCACAAAAACATCCGTTTCCGCGTTGTCACATCGACACCTTCCATCCGAAGCATCATTATCTAGTCGACAGCCTACAACTCGTGATGGCTGCACGACCAAATACTGGAAGAAAAAATACAGCCAAAACTGTCAGAAAACCACGCAAAAGTTTGTTTTGGTGCAAAAGTTATGGGCCTACATAAAGCCACAGACAATAATTGCTGAAGCACCCATTTTGAAGTTCCTGTAACAAATTGCTGTGAGAGATTTTCTGCAACTTAAAGCAATTTAGGCGGAATTGAGTTTTTTGAAGTTTTATACAGAAAAGTTGTTTACACTTATTTTCATTGCTATAACAATTGCTGTAGCAACTTAAACGCTCAGTGCAAATGGGGTATTATTTGTTCTTCCCCAGACTCATTTGCGTGTGGGTCCTGCAAGGCCGATGCTGATTGTCCATTTAGTTGCTAGCGAGTGATGAAAATGAACCAGAAACTTTAGGCTGCACTTACCTCGGTGGCCACTGTGATCTTTCTGCACTTCTAACGGGACTAACAAAGCTTCATATTAGAAGGCATGGTAAATTTTCTTTTTTTTTCTACATCTCCAGCATTTTATTCTCCGGTGTGATTTTCATCAGACTCATTTTAGTGTAGCACCTGCAAGGCAGATTGTCTGCATTGGTCAAATTCTCTACATTGGCATTGTTCAATGCGGTGTGATTTTCATCGGACTCATTTTAGTGTGGGACCTGCAAGGCAGATTGTCTCCATTGGTCAAATTCTCTACATTGGCATTGTTCTATGCGGTGTGATTTTCATCGGACTCATTTTAGTGTGGGACCTGCAAGGCAGATTGTCTGCATTGGTCAAATTCTCTACATTGGCATTGTTCTATGCGGTGTGATTTTCACTGGACTCATTTTAGTGTAGCACCTGCATGGCAGATTGTCTGCAATGGTCAAATTCTCTACATTGGCATTGTTCTATCCAGTATGATTTTCATCGGACTCATTTTTGTGTGGGACCTGCAAGGCAGATTGTCTGCAGTGGTCAAATTCTCTACATTGGCATTGTTCAATGCGGTGTGATTTTCATCGGACTCATTTTAGTGTGGGACCTGCAAGGCAGATTGTCTCCATTGGTCAAATTCTCTACATTGGCATTGTTCAATGCGGTGTGATTTTCATCGGACTCAGTTTTGTGTGGGACCTGCAAGGCAGATTGTCTGCAGTGGTCAAATTCTCTACATTGGCATTGTTCCATGTGGTGTGACCTTCATCGGACTCATTTTATTGTGTGACCTGCAAGGTAGATTGTCTGCATTGGTCAAATTCTCTGCATTGGCATTGTTCCCTCCAGTATGATTTTCATCGCCCCCTGTTTTCAGCCTCGGTAACATTCAATTTTATATTCAAATAGGCCTAACCCATATCTGAATAGTTTTGAGGACTGAACCTCTTATTACATTTCCATCCGTATTTGGTCTGCTGTCCTTCACCTCGGTGCATGAAATGTCCAATGGCCATGTTGCAAACTCAGGCCATTTATTGCACCTCCCGCAACAACTGCTCGTGCTGCTGGAGGTGCTGATGTCAGTGGGTGCACTGTCATTGCTGGTGGAATGGCTTCTGCTATTGCTGGTGTCACTGCAGTTCCTGCTCCACGTTCTGCACATGTGCCTTCTCTCTCTTGCCTTCTCAAGCGACCTGCTTCGCGAATGTTGCAGTGCAGCAAAATTGCGTTGCAGTTTCTGGACAACCTATTATCTTTGTAACAATTCCAATGTGTCGCTTTCTTGAACAACCGAATTTTTCGAAATAAAAAACAACCATTTTTTCTTAGGTAAAACATGATGCGCCGTGCAGTTTGTCCCCACAGTTGTCGTCCATCTAGATGAAAGTTCGTCCGGTTCTCCACTATAACTGCTTTATGTTTGCTTTTGGAGTGCTCCGTGATGAAGTGGATGGGTCCCGTCCACCTGCATCCGCTGCATGCGTAGTGATGAGTCGAACTCGAGCAACATTTTTGCAGGCATCCGCTGCATGCGTAGCGATGACTCGAACTCGAGCAACATTAATGCAGGAATCAGCTGCATGCGTAGTGATGACTCGAACTCGGGCAACGTTCATGCAGGCATCAGCTGCATGTGTAGTAATGACTCAAACTCGAGCAACGTTCATGCAGACATCCGCTGCATGCGTAGTGGTGACTCGAACTCGAGCAACGTTCATGCAGGCATCCGCTGCATGCGTAGTGATGACTCAAACTCGAACAACGTTTATGCAGACATCCGCTGTATGCGTAGTGGTGACTCGAACTCGAGCAACGTTCATGCAGGCATCCGCTGCATGCGTAGTGTGACTCGAATCCGGACAACGTTCATTCAGGCATCTGCATGCATTGTGGTGACTCGGAACTCGAGCAAGGTTCATGCAGGCATGGTTCTGCCATTTCTGAAGCATCAAAAATAGAGAAGCACAATAATTTAAAATCATCCATTATCATGGGACATTTTTCTATTTTCGGAATTGGTGATGCCATGAAAATAAAAGAGAGATCTTCCAAGCAGTGCAACATGAGTGTTTTCATTTCATTTCATTTTTTTGTGTGAAATATTCAGCTGCGTGCCAGTTTTCGAAATTCTATTAACCATTTACGAAGTCTTTCTTGCATCATTGCCTTTGCTCAGACTTGGGTTTTTGTGAGTGTAATCAGAATCACTTTTCCAGGCAAGCATATTTGAATGTAACACTTTGGGTTATTAGTGTGCAAATTTATTTGTCATCATTCAAACGCTTGAAATGCAGTGATGATCAGGACGAATAGCTTGGACGAATAGCTTGGACGAATAGATTCGATGGCTTTCCTCATATCCTCTACTGATCCTTCATTTGCTCTGATAGCCCTGCCATAATAGTTGTGTAGTTTTTTCCAGCATCTTATCTGTGAGTCTTCCCTGGCCCACCCCACCAAGCTTGTACTGGTTACGGATTTTTCGGAGGGCTGTTCCTAACCTGTTACTGACATGGTTAACACATTCCATTTTGGTCACACGGTCTGTGGAACTATCTTTGCTGTACGTTGCCTGAATTTCTTTGAGCTGGAGAATCTCCGTCACCTATCATTTCGGCGTATCGCAATTTGTGTTTTTCAATTGAACGGGTGGTCCAAAGGATTATGGCTTATGTTGCCTCCATATTGTCTGATGCACCAATAAAGTTGATGCTGCAGTAGTGCACTTGTTGCACTTGTGGTTTTGAAGCCATTCGTGATATTCTTTGAAGCCATTCGTGATATTCTTTGAAGCCATTCGTGATGTTCAGGAGAGTCACTGTCAAAAGAATTGCCTTGCGCTGAACAATGATGGCAATATTTGCTCACAACATGGTGATCTAAAATAAGTCCGGTTTTTCCCTCGATCACTGCTGCGAATCCATGCAGTGAACTGTGCCCCCGTGTCATCCATGAGCCATCGAAGGAAAAGCAAACATCGATGATCTCATTGCCTGACTCGTAGAGAGATAAATTATGCATTATCATCCGGAATCTTCTTGTAACAGAGACAGAGGAAACATTCATTGTTTTCAAAGCCAAAAATGTTGATGGCAATATCATTATTTTGAGTTTCAAATTTCTTGACACCCTTTTTGCAAACTGGGAAACAAATTCCTTGCATATTAACTGCGGTCTCATGAGACACATATTTTCGTACTCTCTCCCGGTGATGTTTTTTTGAAAACAAATGTGCCAAGACGGCATAAAGAAAGCACCTGTTATCGGAATTTTTATGTTGATCTAAAAGCGATTGTTTTTCAATTTTGGAGGCAGCGGTAAATAAGAACAACCTGCGTTGCTGCTGCTGGGTGAGAAAGAGGGAAATGTTGAAAATGGTGAGTACTTGACAACGCCTATCCTTGCTTTAAGTATGTCCCCGATTTGCCAGCTGCTCGATTCTCACTGAAAATTGGACAACGAATTGTTAATCTTGTCCATCGCTTTCGTAATGGCATTTTTTATGTTGGAAAACCTTAGCACTTCACCGCACTCGCTCCTGAACCAGGCTGTTGCACTCGTTTCGTGCAAATCTGTTCCTGATGCAGTAGTTCTTCCGGCATTGCTGAGAAAAAACCGCACGAAGAGAATTTTGAATTGAAGCCACATTTTCAAGGCTCTCTTCGTCGCAAGTTGAAAACGGAGTATTCTGGCGATCCGCTTTCTCACATCTTTGAACGTCGACTCGAGATTGGCTTTGTCCAGGATCGGTAGCTCGAAGATTTGTCCATCACCTTCAAAGCAGCTTCCACCACACGTGCATTGGCAGCAGTTCCAGTGCAACAGCAGACGATTCATCACCTTCATCATCATTGCTGCTGCTGAAGGGTGGTGAATTAACGAGGGCACTTTTCACAGCGTCCTGCCGACCACGGCCTTGCGCTTGGCGGCGGCGTCTCACTTTGGGAATGGGCTGGAACGAGGCCACCTCATCAGCGGATGAAGATGCCACGAAATGGAGATGCCCTGCAGAGGCTGTGGCAGAGGCAGCGACGGCGTTCCCGTGAAACATTTTCCAATGAACAGCTCATGTTTTTGCGGAGTAGAATTTTCGTCGAAATTTGCAAAATTCACACCCGTGGTCCCTCACCACGTGATTTTTCAAATGAGAAGAGAATCTGAACGACGGGGGAGCATTGCTGCAATGTTTACATGTGTAGATGAAGTGTGGTGGTTTTTCATCAACCTTTTCTCCGCCTCGCTTCATTTTCAACTGATATCTATCTGCATGCCATGAGGAGAAATGGCACACTGACAAATTATCATTTTTCGCCTGAAGCAACCACTGCAAACATGATGAAATACCCACTTTCAAATCATTCAGAACACACGTTTAGGTGCAAGCAAAGAGGCATACTTGCTGCTGCAACAACATTCGTGCATTCTTGACTGGTTGGCAGGCAGTTGATTGATTGCATCATGTGTCATGAGGTAGATGAAAGTGGCAGTGGTGGTGGTCGGTTGGTTGGCTGATGCTGATGATTTCAGCTCTTTGCCTGCTAATGACTGACTTCGCGATGCCACACGATTGGTCGGTTGGTCTGTCTGCCTCTCGGTTTGCTGTTTTTTGTTGTTGTTCGTTAGTTGGTGTTGTCCTGTTGTTTTGTTTTCGGTCTTCTTTTCTCTCAACTGTCGTCACGAACAAACAACAGTCAGCCCGGTCAGCCAACATTTCAGCACCGCCACCAGACCCGAAAAAGGTCTGTCGGTCGGTCGGTCAGCGCTTGCTGAGTGGGTGGGGTAGGGATCGACAAATACGTCATAAAAAAGATATGGAAGTTGACGAGCCGAGTTCAAAGAAATTGTGACGTGTCTGTGGGGAGCCTATTCAACATACGTTGATTTTAGATGGGAGTGTCCTATGGCAGTATGTCTCCGGGGCCAGGCTGGCACTGAAATGAATGGTATACCACTTCTGAGAATCCGAGGGTAATAATGCCAACTGCCAAATAGATGATTGCCGATAATTTGATTGCGGATGGTTTTCCAAGCGGGTATTTTTTATTTGAGAACAAAAACAAAACAATAAGGTTTCAGCCTGCCATCCACTGATTCGAGTCCTGCCCAACATAGTTAATACCGACCAAGGAATCTGATGCAGGTTCTATGAAGATATTCGGTGCTTCAAACGACAAACTATTGTCGAAAGACAAAAGTGGTGTTTGGGGAAATAAACAGAATCACAAAGTGCAACGTGCAGGAACATTTTAACAGTGCACACAAGCTTTTTGCAGTGAAAAGTGGCGCACTTGAACAAGAGGAAGGCAGTCAGAAGGACTGTTAAAAACATCGCTCACATCATTTTACTTTTTCACTGCGCATTGGCTGGTTCTGTGGTTCCTGCACACCCCTCCCCATTCGAATCCTTTTTCTGATGCAAACAACTTTGTCTACAACATTCGTATAGCGCAGGGACCATAGTTGACCTATAATTCCTATATTTTTAGATTTGTCCTATTAGGGCCTAAATTTAAGCTAATTGTTCCTATACCTAAGTCCTATATTTTTTAACAAAATGCCAATTATTGGGTTGTGTGTAGCTACATAATTTCAAAACAATGAAATCATTTTATGTTGATAAAATATGAAGGATTAATTTCTGTGAAGATATTCTCAAACCTGTGCCCAATGATGATTTTGGAGAAAAAATCATTGGTTTCTGCTTTTGTTACATCTTCTTATGCTTCAAAGTGCCTGTCTACTTTCAGAAAATACAAATGTATTTTGCTTATTTTACTTGGTTTTTTCACAATGCTGCATTTTGTGACACAACGTCGCTATTACAGCATGCCTTTTTATAGTGTGCATTTTTTGCTCTATTTTCTCTTTATTCTTATTTTTCGTTTAGTGAATCCACTTCCGATTGCATTTTCTCAGCTGTTCGCAGAGATATACAGGGTATATTCGAAACGTGCGCCAAAATTGAGGAATTGCTCTTCATGCCATTCACTAACAAAAATGATAGAATGGATCTTTTTCGAAAGCTCACTCCTTCAGGGTTTTTGCCTGTAGAAAGTTCCCCTTGGTTGCCACGGCGACCGTACAATTTGTGGCTAAAATGCCCGAAGAAGGAGCTGTATTTTGACAAAACATCTCTTTCAATTTTGTTTTATTTCAGCCTGAACAACCTATGTCTGCAAATTTCACTTTCGGGTAACTTTTATTTTCTGACCCATACGGGGCCATCCTGGACCACTTAATTAAGGGTCCGATCATCAAAATCATCCGAAAGGATGAAAATTTGCATGACAAAGAGATGATTTGTCAAAATCCCGCTCCTTTCGGGAGTTTTTACCCCAAATTGTCCAGGTGCCATGGCAAGAAAGGGAAAATTTCTGTGGGCAAAACCTTCAGAAGGAGTGGGTTTAAACAAAGATTCATTCTCTCATTTTTCTCAGAATTGGTATAATTAGAGAATAGTGATTTCTGAAATTTTCTGCACACCTTTCTAATACACCCTGTAGACTTCAAATCTCAAATTGTAGCTGTGCCCACTGTGCCAGGCCAGATTTCTGATTTTGCGAGAGAAAGAGGTATATCTGTGTCTCTCCATGACAAATTTTGTCAAATCGTTGCTGGTTATCAGGAGCTACTTGGTTTTCCCGAAAAAAAATGCATTTGCAAGCAAAAAATTAAAATCCGGCCCCACAGCTCCAATTCTGAATCATTTTTAGTCCAGAAATGACTATTTTAAAATTGCAGTCCACTGTCATTTCACAAAAGGTCTCCAAAATTTGTGCTGTAATGATCAACGGAAAATACCTAGCGGTCATTCCAAACTTGTGGTCCGATTGTAATGAAATGTGCACAAGTTTCTGCCGTCAATTTGAATAGCCCATAAAATTTCAACGTTTCACAGACGAAAAAGTAAATCTGAGAGGCCTGGACTGAACCAAGTGCCAGAAACCACTTATATAAGTAGATTTGGTACACTGAAAATTTTCGTCCCTATTTCAACAACGGATCACAAACAAAAAGTCATCAGCAAAACAAAAAAAAAATCAGGGTTTTTATCCCAAAATCTGGGGTTTATATCCTTGTTATATTTTAAGAGGCCTGGTGAACCGAGTAGCTAGAATCCACTTCCAGAGTTTGGTAGACTAGCATTTTTCCTCCCGAAATTGAAGCAATTCTGATTAAAATGATCATGTGGTGTGGAAAGGAGCAGGTTAAGGGGAGGTAGGAACCTGCAAAAGTTGGAAGTCTGAGTTTTCTTCTACTGTCCTATTTTTGTCCTATAAAATTAACAGATTTTGTCCTATGTCCTATATTTTTAAAAAAAATTGTCCTATAGGCTAATTCCTGTTTATGTCTGTTCAACGCAAAACAATCATAAGCTGATTAGCATTAAGAAAACAGAACAATGGGATTTTAGTGCAGAAAAGATGAAAAAAGAGGGAATGAATGCACCTCCAACACGTGATCAGGTTTCGTCAAACACAAAAGCTATTCTTTTTATCATTAACATTCCGCCTATTTACACATTTCATTGTCTGCAGCATTGCAATGCAGCGGAAGACGGGGTCGCTCCACGAAAAAGTCAGCACAAAGCCCAATCGCCAATCAGGGAATAGATGCGGTGATGTGACATTGTTAGCAAGCAAAGCCCTGTTTCCTCTTCATAAGCAAATTGACGAGCCCCTTTGGGTGATGCTCTCGAGCAAAATACACTTTGCATCTGGGCTTGTCAAAATGAGCTGTCAAAATGATTCGATCTCAAATTGCCGGTAAGGGTCCCCCAGCAATATTTCTTCACTCAAGTCTGTCTACCTCTTGCCCAACACAACTAAACTCTCTCACTGCGATACTGTGGTTCCAATCAGTGATGGTCCTTTAGCACTCCTCATGGACACTGAATTCCAACAATCCGGGTTCAGCTACTTGCAGTAGACCTACTCAAACGTGAAGAAGCAATACACCAAGTTATAACAATTGCAAACTTTAATGAACACGAAGACTCCTTTGCAGACAGTCGATGACAGTCAGGGACCACATTCAAATCAACCTGCTAAATTTAGAAGCTGCTAAGCTGGTAGCATCCCAGCAGGACGATTTTGGCAGGTTGGAAGCAGGCCGCAAGCAGGATGATGGCAGGACAAGTTTTCTTATTCAAATCCGTGAATCGACTGCTGATTGAAATGCTCAGAAACAGACGCATCAGGACAAAGAATAAAGGCAACTTTATTGGTTGCAAATAATCGGAGGCATCCGTGGGCGAGTGGTCAAGACATCGGGCGTCAAAGTCAAAGGTCCCGGGTTCAATTCCCGCTGAAGCCAAAATTTTCCAAATTGATCGTTTGTTGAAATTTTCGAAGCTGCGAATTTCCGACTGGAATTTTCACCTGGTGTAATAAAAACCATCGTTTTTCCATGGCACATCATGCACAGCAAAAGCGGAAAAAATAAAAACGGCTCCTCGAGCGACAAAATGGATATAACCAAAGAAAAAAATGTCCGGAAAAAAATAAAAAAAGAACGCCGAGAAATTCTTTCGATTCGTGAACAAAAGGACAAAGCAGGACTTTAGAAGCGGTCCGAGGCGCCTCTAACTTTTTTACATTGGTCAGATTGGAGGTGCTGCTAAGGTCCTGCTAAGTCTGAGATGCAGCTAAACTCCTGCCATCGTCCTGCTAAGGTCCTGCTAATTTAGCAGGTTGATTTGAATAATGAAAATTAAACTTAGCAGGTCGGTAGCAGGACTTTAGCAGCTACTAAGCTTAGCAGGTTGATTTGAATAAGGTCCCAGGATGCTGCCGAAGGTGATCTGATAACGGCAGCGCCAAGCCTGAAGTGTTCCCCAGGAGCACTTCGCTGCCAAACACTACATCCACTTTAACAAGGGACTGCCAAGTTGGCAGGATTAGAGGAACGTTCCCTGCTACCCCGGACAACAACTGAATATTGCAAGTAGCAGTTGTGTTAAAGGCGCTGTGCTTCCGTATGCCCTGGTTGTGTTCCACGAGAATGGCCATGTGATGAGATATCATTGACTGCGGGACATCCAGGTCGAGGTAAGCCTTTCCCCTGAAGCCTTCGACCTTTAGTTGTAAATTGGGTGCCATCTTTAATAACTGCAATGATTGATAACGTAAGGGGTTGATGAAGCAGGACCAGGAACAGACAACAACACATTACAACATACGTACAGGTACAGCAAGCAGAGTCCAGAGCTCCTTTCTTCGAGACTTGTCAGGGCAGCGTGTCCCACGGCCGATGCCAAGCAGAAAAAGACCCAGTGAGGAGGGGATTGCCGGCTTTTATTCAAAATTGGGCCCATCTGCCAAATGCAAATTTCATTCTCGGAACATTCTTTCAGAAGTAGGTCAATAAAAAACAGGCTGCGTCCAATGGTCAATTTGGCGTGCGTTACCGGGCCTTGTTTCTTTGCATATATCTGCCTTTTTTCGCATGTGTTGCTTGTGTTTCAAAAGGTTTAACACAATGAATCACTCCCTCCGCCAGGCATGTGGCAAACACCGAAAGGAAATCATCTGAAAAGAAGAAAATTTAGCAGAAATTACAATTTGGGCACATAAACTTTGGGGAAGAAAAAAATGCCGTTTATGTAAGGAAAGAGCAACAAAGGTCCAAGAACGCATCAGCGCTAACAATTTTTCTGTTTAAAAAAAATTAGGGATTTCAAGCCTGTCTCAAAGAATAAGAATGAATTTGAAACTACTTGTCCCTTTTCGTGATTTTTAGAGGTAAGTGGGTCGGAATGCTCTCTCTCTCATTGATAGTTCAACATTTTACTCAAGGTTCGGTAATCGTTTCAAGAATCGAACCAATAATTTTAAAAAGGAAATGGGTAGATTTTCTTTCTTTGGTTGTACTTGCACTGAGTGGATTCAACTGCTTGCCAGAATATATCCTCTCTTCGAAAGTAATCAGATTCTGACGCTGAAAAATGAAGTAATTTATGCATTTGCATCCGACGTATTTCGAATGTTGGGGGTAAAATTATGTGGAAATAACTCCATTCCTTTTTCCCAGCTGGACACCTCAGTTGAATTCCATACATTCGACTCAACATTCCAATAGCTAAAGAAAACTTCCAAACAACAAATCATCAGTCAGTAAGCACTCCAATCATCTAATCAGCAGTCCATCAAGCCAATCATTCGACCCGACATTCCAAATCGTCCAAACTAAACATTCCAAACCACAATCCAACAGTCCATCATTATAATCATTCAAACCAACGGTCACTAAACGCTCCAAACATCTAACCAACGGTCCAACAATCCAATCATTCAACCATTCAAATCCTTGCAATTTAAAATCCTTATTTTAAAATCTTCAATTAAATAACAACAATAGGAGAGGAAAAAGTGAGAACATAAACTCTCTTATGGCTAACAATAACAACAATAAGCAGCTAGGCTTGAAGGTTGTACATTTCTCGAATACCGGAAACGCCAGTCAGGGTTTCCATGGCCCATTTTAACTCGGTGTCGCCACCTATCAATCCGTCGTTGCGACGTTGAACAATGGCGGCCTGAAGGCCGTCGGCTGGGGTCCATTCCTTGAACACGGACATGATCTTTACCATATCCTGGTTGCCATCAGCGATGGCCGCCGGATTCTGAGATCGCCTCGCCGTCATCCATTAAGAAATCAAACAGTCAAAAATCCAGTCTTTTATTCCAAACAATCCAAACCAAACACTCAATCATCCCACACTCTCCAAACATCAAATCACCCACCCAAGCAATCCGTGCAAATCGACACCCAAAACAATCCAGGCAAACCGACATTCCAATTTCCCAAGCAAACTAAAAACAACCAGTCTATCAGGCATAATCAAGGGGCACAGCACACCGTCAAATCACAAGCTCAACAATTCAATCTAGTTGCAGTCAGGGATGGGCAAGGTAGGGTACCTTAGAGGGGGGGTAAGGAGGTCTACGACGGGGGGGGGGTAGGGCACCGAAAATGCAGGGGGTCTGGGGGGCGGCAGCCCCCCAGCATGGGGGGTCTGGGGGGCTGTGCCCCCAGCGGGGGTCCAGGGGGCAGCGCCCCCGGCAGGGGGTTTGGGGGACAGCGTCCCCAAAAAAGCTGAAGCTTTTTTGAAAAATTAGGGGTCCTCAGATGCCATTTTACGACATTTCAGGTCCTTTTTTCCCTATCCTGGAGGGTTTGCAGTCGCAATAGATGGAGCAAGGAAATAACTGTCAGACACGACTTTCTGGATGAGTTTTTTTTCATTTTACCATTTTCTGTAAATCAAAACAGAAAGTACAAAAGAAACAGAATGTAGCTATTGAAGTCCTGGGGTGTGCAGGGCCACACACCAGGACTTCGGCCAAGGGTCCCCTCGGAAAAAGGCTAGGTCATAACATCGGCCGAAGGTCAAAACAGGAATTACAAAAGAAACAGAATGTTGCTATTGAAGTCCTTCCTGGTGTGTGCAGGACACGCAAGGACTTTGGCCAAAGGTACCCTTGGAAAAAGGATAGGGGGTAACCTGAGCCAAAGGCCGAGGTTACCCCCCCCTGGCCTTTTTTCCCGGCAGGGGAATCAAAAAGGAAGTAGGTACAAAAGAAAACAGAATGTTGCTATTGAAGTCCTTCCTGGTGTGTTCAGGGCGCACACCAGGAAGGACTTTGACAGCAACATTCTAGGGGGGGGGGTAGGGGGGGGGGTAACCTCGGTCAAAGGCAGAGGTTACACCCCTAGCCTTTTTCCGGCAGGTGAATCAAAACAGAAAGTACAAAGAAACAATGTTACTCCTATTGAAGTCCTGGTGTGTGCCCTGCACACACACCAGGACTCTTTTCCCACCTTTTTCCGACGGTACCCTTGGCCTTCGGCCAAGGGTACCGTCGGAAAAAGGCTGGGGGGGGGGTAACCTCGGCCGAAGGCCAGGGGGGGGGTAACCCCCCCCCCCCCTACCCCCCCCCCCCTTGCTCAACCCTGGTTGCAGTGCTGAAAATGTACAGACAAATGTAGAGAAAGCTAATCGCCGATGGAAAATCAGCCTGAACCCATCGAACAGCTTCAGACCAAACATCTCAACATCCATGACCGTGCTCAAAATTATCTGATACAAGAGTGTGACTTTCCTTCTTCACCATCGCCGGCCCAATAACTCTCCCAAGCGATCGTTCAACATTCAACAGCCAGCGTCGCAGGTTGCCCCAAAGGGCAACCTGGACCGGCTCCTGCTGCGTTGTCGGTTTCGGTGCTGGTGTCTTGGTGGTGTGGATGTGAAATCCAGTTCCTCATCAGGTGTTGCCCTGATGAGGAGGCTAGGCTACCCACGACCACGACTCACAACAGGTGAACCAGAAGGTGGTGATCCTAGCTGGCTCTATGTCTGGATGGCTGGCTGGCTGAATGGCTTTCAGGTGTGGTGCCTGTTTCGTAAATTAGAGCTGAAAATAAAAATGAAAAATTTATGATGGAAATGGATGAACTGAATCGGGTCTCGCATTATTGATGACATTTTTTTCTCGACCTCCATGGAATTAAATTGAATGGTTTGAAATTGAAAGAGTCTTCTTAGCTGTAAGCATGTCCGAAAAGATGGACAATTTGTCCGTCTTTTGACCCATGCTTTGCCAAGGACCAAATGAAGTCGAATTACATCATTTTAGGTTTGTAATACGAGTATCATATCAGGCAGTCACCATCATTCATCCTAGTTTTGCAGGAAATCTGCTGAGACAGCTCATTTTACCAGAACAAAATAACAAAGGTTCAATCCAACTTCATTGGTGCACTCCAGATTGTGCTCAGTGCACGGGGAACTTTCTCCGATGATAACGATCAGGTGTTTTTGGACTGCGAGGAAATCTCGGACCCACGCTAAAATATGCACGTCAAGGGTGATCTCAACTTTTCGGGCCGACATGCATGAGGCACCCAGACCATTGTTTTGGGGGTGGGACATCTATGTGACCCAAAATGATACATATATATGTGTTGTGCTGGCTTGCATGGCATTGTTTTTCAGAAACGAATCAATTCGTATTCGGTACCAAAAGTCGAGTTCCACAGACTCGGTCGACGAGTTATGGAATCGCATTCGCTGCGAAATTGAGTCAAAATTTCGAATCACTGCCACTGTTGCAGCGGAACGGATTGCATCATAAGCGGACAAAGACAACCACCATACAAAGACCAACTCATGACAAAAGCAACTCGCCCACACCTGTAATCTTTTAAGGCGATAAGGAATGCAACCTTGTGGTTATAAAGTACAGAAGAATCCGCAAGGGCTTTTTTATATTTTAGCGGGTGTGAACTTTTACAAATCCCTGGGAGAAAACATCAAGTGCAAGGCTCAGTAAAATCGATCCCGACATAAAAAGGTGTGAGAACGCCCCACTATTTTTACAAAATGGGACGGCTAACAAAAACTCTGTTACTGGCGAACGTCCTTTCATATAAAAAAGCCACCGCGGTTGACTGGAACTAGGTGCGAAACGTTGATGGGTAATTGAATGAAAGTGATTTAAGAGTACAATAACTTTACTTACTGTCGGCATCGAACAGGTCTGGCAAAGCTGAACGCTGAATCCCTGATGGCCTTGCCATCAGGGGATGACGGCCCTGCCGTGCTTGTGCTGTTTAGGAGACCTGAAATGAAAACAAATTGGAGTTATTCACGAAATTTAAAACCTTTGGTGGAGATACATTTTTGCAATGGTCAAATCAAGGTTAAATCACACCGTCTGTTAATCAAATCAGTCACAGCAATTGGGAATTTTATAGTTCTTACTTGAAATTAAAAGTTTTGGATCGAGCATTTTTCGGTGCTTAATGATCGACAACACAGCTATGTTAGGTGTTCGAAATTTGAAGATGTTCGACATACAGTGCACAGACTTACTTGCAAAATGTCAAAATTTCAGGTTAAAGAGCGCAGCTAATGTTTAGAAATGTGCAAAAAGGCAAAGGAGAAGGGTCGGGAAAGGAAAAGTGAAAGGAAATGGAAAAGTAAAAGAGAAGGAAGGAGTAAAGAGCACGGTAAGAAAAGGCTAGAGAAGGGAAAAGGAATGATGACCATTTTCTTTCCATCGATTTCGCGCAATATTTCTTGCATCGTCGCCGATGCTGCTGACGCTCCCACGGGAAGGGATTCATCCAATAGACCTGCGCGTCGTGGATTGGTGACGGCGATAGCAGCGGCTGCGGTGAAGGAGGCAGGGGCAGTGGCGACGGTTGCAGCGGCGGTGGTGAGAGAGGCAGGGGCGGAGGTGATGGTGGCGTCGGTGATAGCAGCAGGGGCAGCCCAGGGGGATGGCGGGATGGTTATAAGAATGGGTGGCAGGGGGCAAGTGTCGTGTTCCTGCGGTTGCTGCACCCCGGCATGTGCTCCCCACTGTATGACGCCTTCCAGCGGGATGCATCTGGTGTAATCTGCAATAAAAAACAATGAAATGTCCCAATGTTGATGGAGCGTCAAATCACGAACCGACAACGTCCGAAGAGAAGATGGCTTTTGATAAATGAAGTTTTTGTGCCGAATTTAGAAGAGTTTAGAACAAAATTATTCATCAAGGTGAATGAAAACGTTTTATTCCTGAGCTATTTGCCATTTTTCATTTCTTCTTTGCCATCAAATATCACCACATTGGTAAACGGTGTCAGGTGGGAAAATCTTAGGAATTATCTGTCGTGGGTCGATGACCACATATTTGAAAACCGTAAGAATCACAGAAAGCTACCAAAGCTAACTACACCCACTTCTTTATGTGAAATACCCTTAAGTAACAACAATGGTGAAAACATTCATAAGCCTGAAATGTCTCCATCACTCGTTCACCCCATAGATCATCACTTTAACGGTGAAACCAATCACCTGCCTAAAACATCATTGATTTAGGCTATATGTTCTTACCCCGCACCGGAAAATTCGAATAGCTATGCTGCTGCTCGTGAAAAAAATGCGCAAAGTCCTTGAATGCACTCACGAAGATCTCACCCTGTGCACAGATTCGTTAAGCAAAGTGGCTGTTCTTGTACTTTTGTAGTAACTTTGAGAAATCCACGCAAAGCGTTCAAGCATCACTCTCTCTGATTCAATCGCGACAGAATCAGTTACTCGAGCAGTAAATCCAGTTGAGAGTTCCTGTTTTCTGCTTGAGTGTATTGAAATATTTTCAGAAAAAGTGCAATAGAGCGTGTTATGACACGAATAAAAAATGCGACAAATGAAGCACAGAGCTGACAAGATCCTGCCTCTTGTTAAAATGCTTTCACGTGAATTGTTTATGGTTTTGATCCTCTTCACACATGCGCAGAGAAGGGAAGAGACCGGTAGTTGCCATGCAAAATATTGTCAAATTCCATATCTTTTTCACCCGAATTTTCAAAACGGGCGATCACTGCTTGGCTTTTCATCTCCACCGGACGTTTGTCACCCTCCCTCACATATTTCAATTCACCTTCCTCAATTGTTTGCCTGAGTGATGAAAAATTATGTTTGTTCCATTCTTTTGACACGTTTGCGGAAACAAGCACAAGCATGGGATGTGTCGCTGAACGATATGTGCCAACGTGAGATGTGAGGTGAAATAGATGTGAGATCAAAACATCCCAAAGAGAATTCAATGAAAAGGTGTTAAATTCATATTTGTTCTAATTGTGGGTAAGTGAGTTTTTTCATCATTTAAAAAATAATTTTCCACCTGGTAAAAAGCAATTCGAGTGGTGACGGTCATCGTTTTATTGTGCAGGCTGATCCTCCCCTTGGATGTGGCGTGTTGTGTTGTCAAAACTTCCTCGTCTGACAGCTGACCCAAATCAGAATCGGTATCATCCATGACTGGTGGTTCATCAGCATCATGTGAGGAATCCGGAACAACTGGTGATGCACCATGCATACTTTGATGCTTTGCGTTTTGCTCGTTTTGCTGCTATGATCTTTTGCTTCTTTGCTGGCTGAGATTTTGCAGTGGAAGATGTTGACTTGCTCCTCTCAATTTCTATAGGATCTCTGGTGATGTCAGAACCTCTCCATACTTTGTCGAAATTCCTTCTGGTTTTACCACTGAATTCCTTTGGTCTTTATACAGAAAGGTTTTCCATCAAAAATTGCTGGAATGACAGTTCGGTAGATCCATCCATCAACATTGATGGGCCTCGTGTCAATGTCAATGCTGGAGGCCGTGCATCTGGACGGATCTGGGATGCCAGGTTCAGCAAAATTGTTAGAATACCAAGAATGTGGATGGTTGAAATGACTTTGATATGTTACTTTCTGAGGCAGAAGGTTCAGCAGAGCTTGAAGCTTGAATTCCAAGGTTGGAAGCAGATTGGGGAGAATTGTCTGTGGTGCCACCTGCACGACTGACTTGCTTGGCCAGATTAGCAGATGCAGTATCAGGAAAGCATTTGAATGCTTCGTACTGTTTCAATGCAGCGTATTCAAATGACTTCACAGGAAATTTGGTGGGATCCACTGGAAACAGACCTGTACTCCAAAATCCACTTATCAGACTTTTCGACTTACTATTATGCAGATCGTACTCGTAGGCCTGCCTAAGCAGCTTGGCGAAAACAGCTTTGGTCAAGCACTGATTTTTGTTTTCCTCCTGATTGCAGTGCGTTGTTAGGATGGCGTTCGACCAAGCTAAAAGCGGCAAAGCAGGTTGGATCCAATGGCTGTATGTAATGGGTGAGGTTGAGAAGGAGCTTCACAAGAACAATATCATTATCGAATGACAGTTTGACAGTTGGGTGTTTGAGGTGAGATTGACAGCCACCGAAAAAAGCACCATCTTCTTTCCATTACTCTTTTCTTCACTTGGCATGTTTGCGATTAACACTTTCTCCAACCATACGGGCATGTTATCACCCTCGAAGTAGCCGTTACCTGTTTGCAGCCTTGTGAACTGTCCCAGGGAAATTTGAAAGCGGCGAATTACCATGTCAAATGTAACTTCCGGGCAATGATGCTTGGATTTAAGATTGTATAAGATGTGCATGCGTTTCGAGGGGAGAGAAGCGATAACGCCGCCTCGCATCCGCGTGACGTCAAGTCGCAATAGAGGAGCTGAGTTGCTGCTGCGCTCGCATCAGGAATGTGTCTTACAGCATGATTTTGGTCTTGTAAAAAGCAGGAATAGGGATCCAAGGTGGAAAAGTTGACATTTCAGGAAGTTAACATTTCAGGGTTTGGAAAAAAAGGTTGTCACTTTTTACGAGATACAACAGAATTGGGTGCCGCTTCATATCCGCCGAATAAACCTTTGACTTTTTATCGTTTTCTAACAAATCATATGGGACTCCACAGAGCATGAAATAAAAGAATATGTGTGTCATTCTATGTGGTCAGTACCTATAGTTTTGGCCTAAAGTTAACATTCAATAGCCATAGCATGTTTTTCAATGGGGCCATAGCATACAGCATTGTGTCCATGATAAGAAGAGATAAGAAGACAGCAATTTTAGAAAATTACGAGTATATGGAACAGGCAGAGCAGAAAAAATAGACTATACATGGCATGGCTCCCTGTATATTTTTTTTTTCAGATGTTCAGATTTTGTTTTTGGTTGACAGCCATGTCGACTACCTGCAGAAGGGCCCGCATACAACGAGAAAAATGATTTTATTCAATGTCGTTGCCCACATCCCTGTGGGGAAAAGCAACCATATCCCTTCTTTTGTCCTTGTTTTTCGAAAAATGTCCCGAAACACCAGAAAGGTTTCATTTGGCGATTCACCAATCTTTTCGATTGGAGATTTTCTGATTCGGCCACACTGGTCACTTCAATATTTCGTTGCTGCTGGTAATAAATCATAGTCAAGGGCAATTTCTTAAAATGACCATGAAAAAACCTAAAAAGAGATGAATGCAAAAAGGATTGTTCATCAGAGTTGTTTCTGATCTGGAAGTGCACGGAATTTTGAGTCAAAAGTCACTGTTCACCAGTTACAATCATGCCAGGCAGGGTGCAATAATTACCTATGATCGAAATGTCGATCGTGATGGTGCACGTTTTCACAAATTTTCGATAGACGATAGAAAACTGACTTGGGCAACAAGGTGCCGCAGAGCTGACACCAGCTTCAACCCATCTACAGCTAGTATTTGCTCCGTCCATTTTTCGCCAGACTGCTACGAAAGAGACCTTGAACACGAATTATTAGGCTTGCCACAACGTTGGAGCGATTCCCTACCTAATCAGAATTTGCCAGCTGCTTTCGGGAACGTTTCAGGCTCTGGTCCACGTCAGGATCGACTTGCCAAACGAGAAAGTCGAAAGGATGTCGCAGAATTGATGGCACACCCATTCATTTTTACCTCTTTCAGCCATCTCCCCTGAGGGATCCCGTGGTGCGATTTTATGTAGATTTGGGTCGGACGCAGACCCGGGTTGTGAGCAGAAAGAATACAATTCTGGAAAATTTTGGCCAGTTTTGGCTCTGCGAGGAAAGTTTTGGCTAGTTTTGGTATTATTTAAGGCTAAATTGGCCTTTTACAGATAACCTTCGAAAGCAGATATACAACCAAAAGAGGCACTGGATGAAATCCGCAAAAGCCGTCGGATTATAGATAGAGTAAGTTGATAAGGCTATTTTTGCAATTTGATTCCACGTATGGCGGTATTTCCATGACTTTAATCGTCTGATGAGGGTCACAGTCGTCAGGGTCCTTTTTATCCAAGTTTTTACAAGACCAAAATCATGCTGTAAGCCGCATTCCCGATGCGAGCGCAGCGGCAACAGCTCCTCTATTGCGACTTGACGTCACGTGGATGCGAGGCGGCGTTATCGCTTCTCTCCCCTCGAAACGCGTGCACATCTAATACAATCTTAAATCCAAGCATCATTGCTTCCGGGGATATCTGGGCCCAGCAGCAGTTCCACAAGCAACAACTGTAATGTTGTCTTTGCCACTTCCAGAAATGTTCTTGGAGACTCTTTTCTGCCTTTTTGCACGAGTCGGTACTTTTGCATCCTTCGGATCAGTACCGAGACCACCTCGTCCATGTTTGCAGTGAGATCGCCATCTTCTGCTGTGATATGTTCCTTTGCAAACAGGTCTTCAACTTCCTTGTAAAGCTGGAACAAGACAAAGGGATCAGCACGTCTGCTGCGGCTGCTTGACATTGCCTCACCCTCACGATGAATACCGTTTGGGTGTCTCTTCTGCAAGAACGACACTTCAGAGGGGGCTGTAGCTGGAATCCTGTTCCCTTTTGTGGATAATCCCCAAGGACATATGGGTCCTCCTTTCCTTGACCTGTGTTGCATCATCCCAGTCCGCTGGCACTCTCCCCTTTCTATACCCTACTCATAAACAAATCGATATATTTATTTATGCCAGCCATTACCAAAATAACACCAACTGATGAAGAATGTACACCATCATTCAGGTATCGACGATGGCCCTGAAAGTGCTTAATGTCAATAAACTAATAACCAGACTAAAAAGAATGCGAGCAAAGTCGAGGTTCAAGTGCCCGATCTTGGCGATCTTTTAATTCATCGCTGAGTGAGATCAGTTCCTTTTGATGAAATCGTTCCTCTGAGGTACTCGTATGCTGCAGATATTCAGCGTGTTGCAGTTTCCCACTTCAATATTTATATACCGGACGTACATGGCCTAGTCATCGAACTTTTGCTGGATATCGCTTCCATCTTCCCACGGTAAATTGTTATTTCCAATTGTGCAATCACCAGGATTTCCTAGTACTCCTCACATATCCAAAGTAGTTATTCTTGCAATGCAATATCGATTTGCCTTCCTCCACCTTCAATCCTCCTCTAACGTCTGTCCAGTCTAAGTTGAGCTCTGACCGCGGTTGACCTCTGATTTCTTTTACCTGCGTTCGAATTGTTCTGGTCGCTTGAAAGAGTCAGGGCACTCCAACCGTATTCGTATGTCTCTGCTGTATCTGCTCCAAGCCGGTTTTATATATTGACGTGGTAAATTCCTTGCAAGCAAAGCTTTTCATTTCTTGTGGCTTGGGAAGTTCTTGATTTGTTGTTGAACGAGTCGGGATGCCAACAGGCCAAAGGTCATGCGTTGTCTTCTGGACTTCGTGAAGCGGTTTTTGAGGTGAACCCTTAGAGGTTTCTTGAACCCTTAGAGGTTTCTTGAACCCTTAGAGGTTTCTTCAGACATCGAAAAGAAAACACCACGGTTGCATTTTGGAGATCCCTGATCTTCGACCACACGAGAAAAAGGTCAGAGCTCAACTTAGACTGGACAGACTGTAGCACGCCATATCACATCCCTAATTGGCATACCATTGGCTTTGGCCCTGAGTCTGTACTGCTGGTCTGAGATCATCTCAACTGCTGGTGGTGCTCCTCCTTCTCCTGGGTTGACCTGGACCAACTGATAAGTGAGAATGTCATCCAACTGGACGATAAACCCGTTATCTACCTCATCAAACCGGTTGTCCTCACTGGACAACCGGTTTAGGATCGCCGGACAGTTTAGGATTGCACAGTAATTCCAGATAAAAAAAAATCTATCATTAATGATGTGCAGAGCGAACAACGTGCAGGAAAAAGCAAACTTCTCAACGGAGGAGGTGGTGCGGGGAGCAGAAATTACAAGGAGAAAAAAAGAACAGTAAAAAAAGTCGACCATCGTGTGGCGCACGGTGCGAGAAAGACGCAGCACATGTTGTTGCAGGCAAGCGACACATGGCCATCATGATGGCTTTGGTTTTACAGGGGTCCCACCGTCCTCACACCACCTTCTCTGCCTGCTCGACACTGTTCTTCAATTTGTCTTTCTTTCCCTCTGTCGCGAGCAGTGGCGCCGACAGCTCTTTCAGGATTGGGGGGATGAGACTAAAAAGGGCATCAATTTTTCAGGACATGGTGGTAACACCAGGCGATGGGCAAGGAAAAGGGGCAATGTCGTTCACGACGAAATGCTGCGCGAAGCGCAACACTGGGAGAGGGGTTCGGGGAGGGGGACACCCTCCCCTAAGGGGGAAAATTTTGAAAAACAGAACCTCGAGAGGTGCTCAGAATTCCCAGTTTTTGAAAAAACTGCCATGGCTTTTGTCGCAAGCACCATCTGCACGCATATCGATTCAAATGAACTGCGAATTGAATATCCACGATTTTAAAATAAACAATCATGTAGCACAAAATTCAATAGCGTGTTTCTTTGTTGCAAATGCCGACTTCCAACTGGTAGGAACACAACACAAAAATTGGCGAAATACCAATTGACAAAAATTGGCCAATTGAGGGCATCGTGGGGACAATTGGTGTTCAACAAAGGGTATGATAACGGGGGATGAGGCAAGGGCAACAATCCCCCAGAAAATTGCCCATTCCATTATTGGGGGGATGCATCCCCCCCAACCCCCCCATGATCGGCGCCCCTGGTCGCGAGCCACGGAATCGATCATCGGAGTCAACAAAACCAGTGATGCCTTGCAAAACCAAGACAAAAGCAAATTCGAGCCATCCGTGGCGGCCCCCATCCCACCCAAACCCGGGCAGAGCAGTGGCCAGATGCACAGAACAACAGGGGTCTTCCTCAACAAATCCAATCATCATTGCAGTCCCCTTCAACAACTCCGTCTCTTACAACAACTCCCTCCCCAACAACTCTCTCTCCAACAACTCCCTCCTCGACAACTCGCCCCTACAACAACTCCCTCCCACCTACTGACAACCATCATTGGGCCAACCATCAGTTTCTGCGGAGCACGTCGAACGAAAAGTGTGTGTAGCTGGCGCGAAAAGTGAGAGCCATTGGCTGAAAACCCTGAAGCAGAAGCCAAAATCCCATTTCCCGCGAGGAATCTCGAAAAGTCGCAGAATTTCGCGGGAAAAGCCGTCATCTGGCAACGCTGAATCAGAAGCCAGCACACTGCATATTTTTTTTCCCAATCCACTTCCGCATGCGCGTCTCTGATTGGCTGTTGGGAATTCCAGCCAATTTCAACATCCAAATTTCAAAACCAAACGAAACCAAACCTAACCTGACCCAAACTAACCTAACCTGACCTGACCTAACCCTATTGTGACCCTAGAAAGAGTTGCGAAGCGGTGGCAAACACGCCAAATGGCAAAAAGCGGTGGCAAAGCAAAAATGCGAAAATTGATGACGTCACAAATTGAGACGACGTGATTGGCTGTTGCGATGCTGCTGTTCGCGGAAGTGGATTGGAAAAAAAAAAAATATGCCAGCACACTGGGAATCAGAATAAAGGATTTTGCGGATGCCAAAAATCATGGAAATCGTGTGCCTGTTGGAATCAGGAAAAAGTTTGCGAATGAGAAAAAGTTTGCAGGAAAATCATGTGCAACGAGTTTTTTTCACGTGTGCGGTTGGATGCGCACAATTTGCACAGGTATCGAAAGAACAAGTCAAGTTGGGTGGGTTCTGTCGTTTCTAAAGGGGGACACAATTGCACGATCGTGGGGAAACATTTTCAGAAAAGAGCAGTCCTCTGAGCCATGCAATTGTGTATCCCCTTTCACCATCAGACGGTACAGGGTCAGCCTTTTTCTCTGTGTCATGCACGGACGATCGCGGGGAAACATTTTCAGAAAATAGCTGTCCTCTGAGCCATGCAATTGTGTCCCCCTTGCACCATGTTGGACCGAGTTCGATTCCCCGTCTGGGCACGAAATTTACTGTGGCACAAATGGTGCATCCTCCTTCCGCGAGGCGCAGTAAATGAGGTCGGAATGAGAGGCTTAGTGGCCAGTCTCTTTGTCCTTCGGATGGGACTTTAAAAAGGAGGTCGGTCCCGTGTGCAGCATCACAATGCGCACGTCAAAGAACACCTAACTCCAAGTCCAAGACAGTTGCTTGGCAGGTTTCAAAACAGAGAAGCCACATCTCACAAGTCACACGTCCACTGTTCTGCAGAGCATGACTCTCTCAGGGATATCCTGCGGGTTGGCGCATGGCACATAAGCCGAAACACTGGTCCGAGTCGTATCAGTTGAATGCAGAGTTGAATTTGGCTACGATTATGGGGCATAGTTCTCCTTGCGAGTCCAAGGTGTGTGCAACAAGGTAAAAGGTCGCACCACCAGCCGAATGGCTATCAGTCCATATGACTCCACGATGATGATGATGACGACCATCAGACGGTACAGAGGGTCTTTTCTCTGTGTTGTGCACACACCTCTCTGTCATGGACAAACGGTTTTCTTTTTGCATTTTCTTTGTTCCTGCTTTGTTTTTTGTTGTTTGTTTTTTGTTCCTGCAAAATTTCTTTGTTCCTGCAGCTTGGGTTGAGTGAGGTCCAGGTTGTTTCAAGTTTGGTTTCAATTTCACTATACAGAGAACTCAACCTAACCAAACCCAATCTTACCTCACCGAACCTGACTTAACCGACTACCCGACAGAAAAGGGACACAAGGAAATGAGGGGGTGCCGCATGATGGCATCAAAGCAGACAAGATTGCACGGCCAAGAGCACAGCTTTTTCTGAAAATCTTTCCCTGCTATCATGCAATTGTGCCCCCTGATAAAATGAGAACTCTGTTGGATTAACCTCCGACCGGTGAGCTGTGTCAAGGTGTGTGGCTCTTTTCTGAAAATGTTTCCCCGCGATCGTGCAATTGTGTCCCCCCTTAGAAACGACAGAACCCACCCAACTTGACTGTTCTTTCGATACCTGTGCAAATTGTGCGCATCCAACCGCACACGTGCGCATCAGGGGTCACCTCCGACCGGTGCTAACCAACCCAGCCTACCCTGATCTGGCCTAACTAACCTATCCTAACTTTATACCTAACCCATTTTCTATGTTCAGAGTGTTTTCTTGCCTTTTTTGTAGCTCTGGACTTAAACATGCGGTTAGATGGAGTTGCTCTGGACTTATGCGGTTAGATGGAAAAGTGCCCGATTCGTATAGATTAATCAAATCTATATGAATCAGAAGTGGAGTGAGGCAGAAGTGGACTGAGGCAGAAGAGGACTGGGGTAGAAGGGGACTGAGGCAGAAGTGCATGGACCAAGGCAGACGTGGGTCCAGTTCCAAAGACCTGTCTGCCACCGCATCTCGGAATCGGCCCCACCCCAACCACAGCATCTCACAAATCAGCGGTTTTTCGTTTTTCTCATATTTTCGAAATTGGGATGCGGTTGGGGCACTTTCGTCGGGTTAAGTTATTTAACGGGGGTCATTTTTGGGGGGAGACACAATTGCATGATCGCAGGGAAAGATTTTCAGAAAAAGCTGTGCTCTTGGCCGTGCAATTTTGTCCCCCCTTTGGCACCACCAGCATGCGGCACAGGGTGTGCCTTTTCTGTCGGGTAGTCGGTTAAGTCAGGTTAGGTGAGGTTAGATTGGGTTAGGTAAGGTTAGGTTAGGTTAGATCAGGTTAAGTTAGGGATCTCTGTGTAGTGAAATTGAAACCTTACATTGAACAACCCGGACCTCACCCAACCCAATCTGCGGGAACAAAGAAATAAAGCAGGAACATCAAGAAAAAAAAAACAAGACAAAAACAAATCAGGAACAAAGAAAACACAAAAAGAAAACCGTTTGTCGATGCCGGAGAGGTGCGCAATTGCACGACACAGAGAAAGGCACACCTGTACAGTCTGATGATGCGAAGGGGGGACACAATTGCATGGCTCAGAGTACAGCTTTTTTCTGAAATTTTTTTCCTGCGAGCGTGCAATTGTGTCCCCCCTTACAAACGACAAAACCCTTTCGTCGAAGGTCGAAATGATTTTTCGAATGAATCGCAAAATCACAGTGAAACAAGAATTTGCGATTCATGCGAAAAATCATCGAATCGGGCATTTTTGTCCAAATCTAAATCCGGGCCTGGATATTTTCCCCAACAAGGGGGACGATCGATTCCCCACCCATGCACGGAAGCATAATTCACAACTGCCCCACGCAAATGCCACGCAGGTATCAGAGAGTAACATTTTGTGGGAGCAACACAGGCTTCCACAGCAACATTTTAGAATTCCCGGCGCAACTTCCGCAACGCTGCGAGAAAAAATTTCAAGGTCCGATAAGGTCAGGTAAGATCACTTATTGATGAAGTTGTGTGAGATTCATAGAAATTTGAATGAATTTACAAAGGCCGTTGCGTCTGCTTGGAGATGTTTGGGTTTTGGGTGGGAACAGTTCCGTTTGGGAACCCACCACCAAAGCCTCAGAAACCGCCGAAACCCTCCAACCCGCGAGGATACTGAAGCCGCCGAAAGGACTCTGTTCATTTTCGCTGGCCGCCGTGCCAACGAGAAAAGGATTAATGGAGGTGAATTTTGGACGTTTATTGTTGGCACGTACTCTCTCTTCCCTCCCCTCCCTCTCTCTCCCCTCCTGCTACCTCTACCGCGCTCTCCCCTCGCCTCCCTCTCCCTCGCTCTCAATTCCCTCTTCTCTCACTCCCTCTCTCTCCTCTCACCCCATCTCCTTCTTTCTCTCCTGAGAGAGAGGGGGAGAAAGGGATGGGTTAGAGACAGAGAGATAGAGAGATAGAGAGACAGGGAGGTGAGAGAGCGGGAGGGGAAGAGAGAAAGGGGGTGAGAGGAGAAAAAGAGACGGAGAAAAAGAGACGGAGGATGGAAAGAGAGGGAGGGAGGGAGAGAGGGGACATAGAGAAAAATGGAGTTGGAGGGGAGAGAGGGAGTGAGACGCGAGGGATGGGGGGAAGGAAGAGATCGGGAGTTGGAGAAGAGAAAAATGTGGCCGAGGGAGAGGGAGGTGAAGAGAGGGAGAGAAAGGAGGGAGAGAGAGTAGGAGGGATAGAGAGAAAACATACCGACATTGAAAGATCAAAAATTCACCTCGATTTTCACTAATCCTTTTTCAATTATTGTCCTTTTTCAGCGAAAATGGACGCAGTTGTTATGGCATCCTTGCCGGTTGGGCAGATTCTGCGGTTTCAGGGGCTTCGGTGGTGGGTTCCTAACGCAACTGCTACCGAATGGAACCCACCACAGAAGCCGTCGAAACCGCCATTATCGAATTCGCCGCCAAATCGACGAGGACCCCAAAGGCGCCGAAACAACCATGACCACTTTCGCTGGCCGACTTTCGCTGGTCTCACAGGGTCGTATTCCACTCCTTTGAGTCGCCTTCTACTGTCATTTTTCCTTCGCCCTTTCTCGACATTCGATCGGAATTTTTCCAAACATCGGAAAATCACGGCGTGGTTTATGGTTGGGGACACTGCCTTCATTCAACACGTCCATAAAATTGTCCCACACCAATGCCACGCAAGTGAAGGATCCGATTCGCGTTTTGAAGTGAAGGATCCGATTCGGAAAATAGTTTTCAGCACAAATATTTTTGCGCCTGCAGCCGACCACAAAAATTTTGGAATGCCGTCGCCACCATGCGCAACATTTCGAATAGTCGCACCCCATCATTTCAAACTCAACTCTGCAACCTGTTTCGTTTGATCAGGTTCTGTGAATAAACATGACATTGAATGTTTGAAAATATATCTGACATTTGAAATTGAAACAAATCGTAACATCAAAGGGACAAGAAAGTGGCTGCGCAGCGGCCATCTGAGCGGCCGAAGGCCGCTCTTCGGGGCGCAGCCCCGACGGGGTTGGGCCGCGAAGCGGCCAGGGGCGGAGCCCCTAGTGCTGATGGATGATGGGCTGGTTGCAGGAAATCTGGATTTCAATCTACACAATCTTGGCCTGAATCTTGCAATTAGCTTTTGAGCACTCTCCAAAAATTTGAGCACCTTTAACGAAATCAATGATAAACATTATTGTATATGATTATTTCAGCATGTGGCAGGCACATGGACCACAAAGGTGCTGCATCAGGTACCGTGATAAAACAAATTTGAAAGTAAATAAGCATTCAAAAATAATTTGGTGGAGCTGGATGCTGGATTTCACTCCCAGCAACGTGGACCTTTTTTGGCAAAATCATCTGGTGTGTCCTAAGAAGTCCGTTTTGCGAAAAAGTCCTCAAAATGGGATTACGCATTCTCCTGTGAAAGATGACCATATGCCTATGTGACACTGCCTGCCAAAAGACTTCGAATACTGACGTTCATCATTGACTTGGGGGGTCAATCCAAAATGAACCAAGCGCCGCAAAACTCATGATGCGCATGTCACATGCAAAACATTATGTAAAATGCAAAACTTGGTGCAATAGTTATACCTAAACTGGCCACCGATGGCACCGAAATTCTTTGTGTGTTCCAGAAATATAACGGACTTGACATAACCAGTGCATCTTGTTTATTCAGAACATTCTTTTCGTTTTGGACATGGGACATGCTCTTGATGACATTTGGAATTAATGGAGTTAACGATGAAAGGCTATGTTCAAAGTCTTTTAATGGCTAGTGTAGCATAGGCCTGAGGTCATCTTTCATAGGCGAATACCTAAAATTTTCAATTTTGAAGAGTGGCACAAAATGGAACACTTCTATTGGTCAATGATGGGGAAAATTCATTTTGCATTCCAAGTTTTGAAGACTGCACAAAAGTCCTGGCAACATTGGTCATGGGCAACATCCATTTTGACACATGTTCGTTGTGGAAAATGAAATATTGCCTCCGTGTCGCCTTCTCTCCCGATAAAAGGTCAAATGGTGTCCAAGTTCAATAATTTTGGTTTTTGGAATGCTGAAAGCTTCTTCTACAACTTTTCCGCAGGTTAAAACCATGTTGCAACGGAAAAAATCACAATCTTTGAAAATATTGGGAGAACCTGGAATTTTATCGCATCTTAACTTTGACATTTATTCCTCAATTTATTTTAAAATTTTACCAATGAAATGGGCGGGATTATTGTGCACCTCTGAAATCGCCCATTTTGTAGCTTCCAATACAAAATGTTTCATCAAAATCCGCTTATCGATTCAGGAGAAATTTAACTTTGCATGGACGGTACACCGCAACCTACCGTTCACTCGCATTGTCTTTTCCCGTTTCCTTCCGTTTTCAATTACGTCCTGGGCAGTGGTTTTATCTATAGGAGGCACTGGTCGGACTCGGTTTCACCTGCTGGAAATCGCAGTCTGTTGATTGTTGATAGATGCTCACCCACTTTAACTTTGAAAAGTGATCAACAACAAACAGACCATGATATCTGGTTTTTAAAATTGTCAAAATCATCAGTGAAGAGGGAAAAGAGTAAGTTGCTGACAAAAATCAAAAGACGTGTTCATACACGCATCCACTCTTCAAACCAGAGAAGAAAAGAAGAAAAACAAAAAACAAAAAAAAACAAAAAAAAATATAATAGACGAGTTCTGTTTGCTAGTTGCATAATCTAATTCTCTGGGAATTTGTGTGAAGGGTGAAGAAAAGACTATTTACTTCTCTTCGCTCTGCACTTAACTTCGAATTGCCATTTTGAACTTCCCAGCTCCATGATTTTGGTTGGGTACGCATGCAATTTTTTGTTTTCTTTTATGTTGCAAACATTTTTTATACCCATGGTAAAAAATAGCAAAGTATGGAAAAATTTGTCAGTGAGCAATCACGCACTGCGAGAAAACGAGGAGAAAAGTGACCAGGAAAGGGACTACTGTTTTTCTCACATTGAAGAATAATTATCTTTTAGTGCGTACAGTAATTGCCCCACTGGAAATTGCAAACTTTACGCTGGGTGGCGACATTTTCTGTTGGTCTGTACTCTCCACTTGTTGAAAATGCTGGAAAACTTTCTAAAATTTATCAAAGAATCAACATTGGTTGGTCCAGGTCGTTTGTACAACTTGAAAATTTCATCAGACTTTTTCCACTCTAGAAAAATAAGTATGTTTTTGAGGACAGCCCTTTGGGAGTTTTCATAAAGCGCTTTTAAAGGAATGTCTCCGGAACATGATAATGGACAAGCAATTACAAACCATTGTCTTTGACCCCTTTTTTCTTTTTATGTTTATGATTTTTGAGACTTTCTACAGTAAGAGGTGGCTTTACAGCTATAAATTGTTAGAGGTGGCTCAAAAGGAGCAACCCATCTTATGCTCGGTTCTTCCAACTAAACTTTTTAACCCTGGGTTAAAAAGCTCTTAACCCGAGTTAAGCATTTTCTGATTTTAACATTGCTTAACTCGGGTTAAGGGTACAACCCAGGGTTAAAAAGTGCATCAGTTTCAACCCTTCATTCTTCGTTCTCAGTTTTTCTTTTCAGTTTTTGCTATTTTAGAGTCAACTAACGTTTTAGGGAGTGTCCAAAAGTTACTCATTTTTGTGCCGCTAATTGGAAATTTTCTGGTAAAAATATCATTTGCTCAATTAACGGAATTCAGGTTCACTGATGCTAAATTTCCAAAGTCTGGTTCTCTCTGCGTCAATCGGACAGTTTCTCTGTCAATTTCATAATCACAAGAAATTTGTCGCTCATTCCTTTCTTGCACAATAAATTGTTGGAAGTGAATTTGATTTAGACCACTAATGATTCATTTGAATAAAAAGCCTGATGAAACGTGTGAGAATGAGCGGCAGTCAATTATCAGATTTGAAAAGGCTCATTCAATTTCTCTTAAAAATTTGAGTTGAAACCTCACACTTATAAAAATTTGGTGTAAAAAAGCATGGCTAGGTTTGATTATGTGTCTTCAGTTACCTTCTTCCCATTGGTAACCCACGTTTACTGTCATCAAGTAAAGTCCCTTATGACAAGCCTCCTTGAACAGTCAATTCGGTATGCTTAGCTTTAGCCAGAATTCCCTTTCTTTGACAGCATTCGAGTCCTTGATGGGCAATTTGAAACTGATCACTGGTCCCCTTTGTTTCGGATTGTGTCATGGTGGTTGTGGTGTTTTGGGTTGTGCGTGTCGAGTGAGCAGTGTTGTTTGCAAATACTCTTTTCTTTCAGTTTTTCATTGACAAGACTTGCTGTATGCTAGCTTAGCTTCATGCAATATGCCCGTACCAAAGTGGTTTAGTTAATCAAACAATGATCAGTTGCGACACTTGTGTGTTGGACATGACATGACCAATTCGGTTGTCTTGCATGTGTCCAGTTGTGAAAGCAAATCATCGTGTTGTATTCCTTGTTTGGTTGAACACTGGTTACGAGAAGAGAAATGCGAGAGATTGATGTCAAATACGCAAAAGCATTTGCATGTAATTTTCAAGAATTTGAAAATGCAGATTTGTTGGAACTGGTATTCATGCGTTGGGCACTTCTTTTCTTGTCATCATTACAGCAGAATCAAGATGGTGTTGATGCTGCATCATCTTTTTACAAAAGCAAACATTAAAAACATATTTTAAGCATCTCAATGAATGCATCATTGTTCAGAGTTGGAGCAGCATTTCATTTTGCAGCGTTCCACTTTTCTTTACCACTTTCATGTAACAAAGCAACAAGTCGTTTGCCATGCCATTGCAATCACTTTCTTCAAAATTCACTCCAATCGAACTTGCTGTTTTTGACATGCGAAGTTTTCAAATGCAGAATGCGATTGGAGCATTCTATTTTTCGTAAGCAAGATGCGACAATTTCATGGTTCATCATATCTGAGCTATCAGCGCAGTTTGCAGAGCTTCAGCTTCACACGTTTCGCGGATCATTTGCAGCAGGTCTACTATGCCACAGGAATGAGGCATGTGATGCTTGTGTACTCGATTGGCTTCTTTTTTAGGTTCTGTGCATGTTTGTCGTGGGGGAGTGAGGGGGAGAAACCGCAGTCAAGATCGATCTGGTAAATGGTGCATTTCAGAATCTAGTTAGCATGGTCGATTCTGTTCACCATTGAATGTTGTGTACTGTTTGCTGTATCACATGCCACAGTAGCCTCTTGCAAGAAAAAACTTCTCGAGTTCCTTCCAATTTCTTCTTGGACTGTTCTATTTGCTGGACATGACCATTGTGTTCCTATGCACTTGTCTTCTTGTTGCTTTCCAACGATAGGTGGGCAGAAACCAGCCTCTTTTTTATAATCAGTTATCCACGTCAAACTGTTCCTCAACTTATCACCAAACTCGGGAATGCAGTCATTTTGTGACTCAGAATCAGCATTGTGCAGCTGTCTGCGTTTGTCATGTGACCTTTGTTCGAACTGATTTTGCATTCTTGAGCGAGATAATTGTTAGCGTTGTGGTTCTCAGCTGAGATTGCATTGTATATGGCAGATTGCAATTTTGTTTTGGATTTCTTACCTCTTTTATCAAGGACCTCTATTTAATTAAAAACCAATGGACATCATGATATCCCTCACATTCCCCAACAAAGTGCACATAATATCTTCAGAAAATATATCGTTGCATGTTTCATGTGATAAATCCAGCAAAAGACACTAACTGTTTGGAAAACTTGTTTCTTTCCATTTGAAAATGTGAATTCATTTATTTATGTCCCATGACAATCAATCTAACATCTTTCCTCTTTTTAAGGTTCAGGATAAACCCTGCGCAACAAACTTTTTTGTTTCTGATGGATTTTCTTCTTCTTCTTCTTCTTTTTTTTTTTTTTTTTTTTGAAATTATCCAGGTGAAAAAGAGTAGAAATCATGAAGACTGATCTAATGACAAGTTAATTTGTGTTCCTTACACTGGAATTACAAGCAGAAATCGGTGCAAAAAGCCTTCCGGCAAAAGTGCATCTTCTCCTAAACCATTTGGCAGAGTTAAGTGCAAAATGATTTCAACCAGTGGGGAGAGAAATATCTTGTCAACAACATAAAAGAGCCACTTTTGCTGATTTGCAATTGATTTAAATTAATTATTCCAGCATAAGTATAACCGTACCACTGAGCACCTAAAATGTTGCTGCTTTTCTGTGATCAGAGGCTGATAAAACTAAAAACCTACATAGCTTAAAACTAAAAAGGAAACCAAAACATTGCTCATATAGCTCACAACAAAAAAGTCTATTTTCAGTTTCCTCGTGCAAAATAGATGGAGGAAAAAAATTTTGGGAGGATGCATTTTGAAAGAGCTTTCGCATTTTGGTAAAAGCGTTTCGGAAGGATCTTCAAAAATTTGTAATTAATTGACAGACAATCCATGCAAGTAATTCCATGTGTACTTGGTCTCTGTTTTCAACCCCTTTTTCTCTTACGTTTGCTTGGCAGTCTCGGTTTCACATTTCCCAATTTTTTTTTGTTCTGAATTAAAAGAACAGATGGTTCTTTTGCAATTGCTTGTTGGCAACTCTGACCCTCCTCGTAATTTCTTTTTGTAATTCACCTTTCTGAATTTTCAGTGAATAACACTAAATATAAAATGTAAACTAGTAAATATGTAAAAAAATAAAATGAAAGGGAAATGCAAGAAAATAACAAATGTTTGTATCGCAGATGCGAGGAAACCAATACAACTGAGTTTTGAATAATTGGGTGTATATCGGAAGGTATCCAAGTTTCCGAAAATCTGAAGAGAGTTTCAGAAATGGCAAAAGAGTTCAATCTCTTTCAGTTTTTCCGATGTTTTTTTTTTATTTTTAAGCTTGAAGTTGCCATTTCGGATAATGTTGGTGACCACCTGGCAGAAAAGGTCCACCAATTGACACCACCATACGGGCAGATGTTAAAGATTGATACTGTCGTTTTGGCCACCGAGAGAACGTTGAAAATGGTATCGGACATTCTGACCGAGGAAAACTGCAAGAATGCAGCAGCAACGGATGTGCCGACCGACAAAAAGCCGGAGGCAGAACCGAAAGGAGATGTCAAAGAAGGGGAGAAGAAGGATGGTGAAGAAAAGATGGAGGGAGTGGTGGAGGCAGAAAAGCCATCCTTGAGGGTTCTCAAGGGTGTTATGAGAGTTGGCCTTCTGTCAGATAATCTGCTCTCCAAACAGGACAACTCAATTGAACTAGTCGTCCTTTGCTCCGAAATGCCCACCGTTGAGCTGGTGCAGAGAATTTACAAAACGTTCAAAGAAAAGTTGGCAGTAAGTGAATGTTTCACTACCTTCTTATTTGAGGATATTGTTCTTTTATCTTGTCGATCTGTCACTTTTCTACTATGATGTGAATGTAAAATATCACAATATCTTGCCGGCAAGTAAGGAGCGGAAGGTCTTTTCAATACAAGACAAAAGTAATTGAAGGCCTGAAATAGCATCATCTAATTAAGACACTAACCAAAATCTAAAATTGTAAATCAATGTGTTGGCTGGAAATTGAGTAAAAGGTCGAGCATGCAGTTTAAAGTTTTAAGACTTCTTGCTAATTTTCAGCAGATCATGAAACCGTAAGGCTTCCTCTCAAAGTTCTGTCGACTTCGAAGTCCAAACAGACCCCTCACCAGGAATCCTCTGCCCCGCACAAGATGCAAGGATTAAAGAGGTTGTATTTTTCCAAAGCTAGATTCTGATGATCGTTTAAAGAAAATGCAACTCAAATATGCTCATCTAATCTTTTGTGTTTATTCTTTCTGGGTCAGACCGTCTGTTACAACACCTCTGCACAGTTCTTTATTTTGCCTGCAATCTGCATGTGCTGAAAAGGTGAAAATGGTCGAAAACTAATAACTATCGACTACACATGCCGACCAAATGTATTATTCATTCATTGAACTCCCCATCCAAATGAGGTGGGACATTACCAAAGCAGTTTCTTGCTTGTTCTCAACCATTCTCGAGAGATGTTGTCTTTAGAACATCAGTTTTGAACTGAGCGAGGAACTTTTCACAAACATCCCCCCTCATTAAAAGTGGAGAAGAGTAAAGACTGCACTTTAAGCCATTGTTATGTCCAAATGCAATGTTATGTCCATTTGGATTTGTTTTCTTTCTTACATTAGGAAACTCTTCCAAAGTATGAATCGAAGTTGGATGAGAATGAGGGAATTATTTCATTGAGTGAGACAGGAGGAGAGCACAATTTGTTGATCAAGATCATGATCACATCACCAGTTGTCAGAGAAAGTGCTGAAGGTGAAGCAGGTAGGGCTTGTTTTTGCTTTTGATTCTCATGTCTCTTGTTGTGATTACCCTTTCTGAAAGAGAATGATTGCAAATTCGCACCGTTCAGTGTTTTAGACAGCGCCAAAACCACTCATCAGCATTCAATCTAAGAGCTTCGTCTGAAAGCAGTGCTCAACATAACACTTTCATGCTTGACAAGTAAAAAGCATGACACCATTTTCAAATGCCACTCCTTTTCATAAAAGCTGAAACTTTGGCTTGTGCAAATAAGAGAAAACATAAAGGATTTATTTTTATGCTTGGAATAAATTTCCTAAAACAGCATAACTTCATTTCTGTTTCTCCCCCTCTGTCATTAACCATTCGAATTGCCATTACCAGTGCTGGCTCCCTTTCATGTGGCAACCAGTGATGGTATTGTGAAGGGAACATGCACAAATTAAGATGCGAATTCTGTAAGATTTGATCACTACACCATTTTACTTTTGTTGTTACCATTCCGCTGTGTTCTTCGCTGGTCATTTGCACGTTTTAATGATATTATCTGCCTGTTTATTTGAGTTCATTTATTTAATCACTTGCAAGGGCACAGCCCAGCGCAAGCCAACAAAAAGAGACTTGAGCAGCTAACAAGCATTGTCATAGTTGTGAAAAAAAAGGTCTTTAAATCCTCCAACAAACAGAAATTGTAAATCCTCCAACAAACAACATACGGACTGAAGAGCGAAAAAAAAAAGCTAACAAATGCAGATCAAACCCTTTCTCTTGAAACATATTATCATGTGACTGCTTGGAGAATATTATAACCATTACACCATCACATCTTGTTATCATCTCCCACGTTTTTAATGCTCAGAAATTTTGGTACAAGAACTTAAAATGTGGTATGGTATGGGGTGCTCTAGTGTAGTTCAAGTAAGGTAGTACACACCTGGAAACATCATTGATGTGCCCATTAATGGTTAAATGACCCCTGCATACGAGCACTTTCTTGTTCCGAATATGGTGCTGATGATGTATGTACGTCCATCCTGGCATTCTTCAGCCTGGCAAATGGTAACTTTCCCTTTCCTCCATTTTTTCTTCTTCAAAGTTTTGAAATTTGCATTGACGTTTTTTTTTTAATTTCTGCATTTTGCAGAAAGCACCATCGTTCCGGGAGGCATCAGACAGTCAAGCTTGCTTGCATATTTGGCTGAATTACGAAGAACGAAATGGTTTCAGGTAATTGAACTAAACGAACTAAATTTGATGACATTAGGGATGCACTTCTTCTGATGGTATCATTGACAGATGAGCAGTGAGCATAGTGAGAGAAGTAGTGCAGCTTTGGTCTGATCAACAGAACAATGGCTCACGAAAGCCAAAGCCTCACTGAAGAAGTTTACTTTTGGCATAACATTTTTTGAATTCCGTTTTCTGCAAACAAAGCTGGGGCAGAGTGAAAAAGTAGAATAACGAACATCAGCTTGAATCTAATTTGTGATTAGGCCACTTTCCACCAACTATGATATCGCAAGATGAACATTGAGATTTGTGTTTTAGAGCATTTTGGAGTTACGAGCAGTCCATTGTGCAGATTGGGTTTCATACCTGCATCACCTACAAGCCAACTCTGGCAACACTTGTGTATCTTTAAAATTATGAGCTTATGAGTGGATTCAGTGGGCGAAATTAAGAGTAGGTATATTGGATGAACAGTATTGGAAATCCCAGAACATCTGTTAAACGCATAAAGCAAATTTGTAAACCTCGAAAATTGAAACACTGTCAAATGGATAAGAAAATGAACATGGAATAGTAATTGTCAGATTACATGCCGTGATATGGCTCATAATAACCCTGCATGCATTTCTAATGCATTGACGAATCTTTTGTTTCCCATTTAGATCCAACCAGGAGAATGTCAGTTTTTTTTTCCTTTCCAAATCAGAGTCAAAAACCATGGGAAACGACTGTAGGAGGCAATGGTCTTGCCTCCACCAATAAATGCAATCTTAAAGCAATACAGGAATTTCATATCAATCTAGCTGCACCAGTTGGATGTCACATTTCAATGTTTTTATGTTGACATCTTAGGCAATCTCACTGGAAAAGGTCTGTTGTCACTAGATCTACGTACATTCTGAGGTATTTGCATTCTGCTTAAAGTCTTGCCTTGTGGTTAGGGGTCGAACCGGGTACAGTGCCCGGTCCCCGTTTGAAAATCCAACCGGGTACTGTACCGGTTGGAACACAAGCTGCGGTGATTTTTTGGTATTTTTTGGAATGCAAATACACATGTGTGGCTCATGAATTGTGATCTGTTCTCGGCCATCTTTTAGTGCGGTTGACATTGCAATGGTGTTATTCATCTTTTTCTTGCAGGTCACTTGTGCTCCTGTTCAGAATATTACTCGGACTCTGATTGTGATGAGGGATCTTTGTAGGCGTTGCCCAACTTGGGCACCAGTTTCAATATGGGTGAGTTCTGTTCTTCTGTCATTTCTTGCTCAGAAGGCTTATTTTTACAACCACAACCACTATATTTTTGCAATCAACTTAAAATTCTTGTTTAGCAGACCTTGAATGAATCTAATTTTTCTTGGCTTTTTTCTTGATCTTTTGTTAAATACAAACGAATGTTTTTCCACTTGTAAGATTAAGAGGAGATTGTTTGACCGACATTCTTGCAGGCTGAGCCTGGTTTAATTTGAAAAAATTATGCGGATTTGAAGAACAGGCTGTTGAGGTTATTCATCTAAATCTCACCTTGAGGTGGTGACTTCCAAGACAATGAACAGGGTGTTCATTGGTCTTTTGCCGATGCTGTGTTTTGACCATTTTGGGGCATTTTGCACATTTTTCAACAAAAACCTTGCTCAAATTTACATTGACTCAGACACTCATCTCAAATGTTTTGAGATCAACATTGCACATTGCACTATTTGCAGGCGACCACCTTCTTGTCTTTACTTTGTCACATTTATTCTCCCAGGTGGATTTGATTTTCATTAAAGATGCTACCAGCCTTAGCCTTGGTGTTTTTGTGTGTAAATGTTTCAAATTGCGTTAATCCCGAAGATGCTTGTCATCCAGATTTTTATGGAGCTTTTTTTTCTTTTGTGTTGTGAGTTCATGCCTGGTTTTTTTTGTTCCTTTTGAATAAATTTTTTTTATTAATTTTTGAAACACTTTTTTGATTTCTTTTTCTCCACGTTAACCAAATCAGACTCTGAAGTTGTTGGTCAACACAATATTCAAAGGATTCAACTATGATATGACAGTGTCAGGTGCTTTTGTTCACATTCTACAAGCTGTGTCAAGTGGCCTCCTGCTCCCAGACAGCACAGGATTGGTCGATCCGTGTGAGAAGGGCATTGTCGATGCGACAGGTTATCTGACCAATCAGCAGAGAGAAGACATTACAGCCAGTGCGCAGGTAGGTCACCTTGCTGCAGATGTTATTTTGCTAGAGTGTCACAGGGGTGCAACTGGTAGGAAGGGAGCTCCGAACCGAAATTCAGCTAGAATAAAGAACATTGTCTCAAAGACAATAGCAGGAAGGGAGGTGTATGGGGGGAAGGAAACTGGCAGGGTTGCTGTTTATTTAGGTTGAGTTGAGCTAGCTCTTACCTAACCAGGTGAGTTCTTTCTTCGTTTTCCTCTCCACATCGTTGGAATCTTGTTTGACATTCTGGACAGTCCCATCCTCAGAGCAGGGCAGAGCAGACTGATCGGGACAAGTTGAGGTTGCTCCTGTGGTCGTTGGTTGGTCCTCAATCCCATGACAATTGAACAGGGAGGGGGAGTAGATGCACTAGCACTGGCTGCGCTCATCTGATGATCATGGCATGGCTATAGCTGAGCTAGCTGTCCAGATTCTACCGAAGTGATAACCGAAAGCAATCTGTTCGGATTGTAATTTAGTCTTGCAACTGTTAACCTCTTCCAGTCCAGAGCACCATACGTTGGAGCTCATATGGATGCACTTCACAAAACAGATGCATTGTTTGTGCAGTGGCACCAAGACCAGAGTGCCATCATTGGCTCATCCACTGTCCAAACACAAACACAAGAGATGCAGCAGAGATACCTACAAGTTTAGTAGGCGCAGAGCACCCTATGTGGCGCTCTGGACTTTGGAGTTCAGGCCACACAATGATTATGTCTGGTCGATATGAAGTGGAGGGCAGAGCACCAGATAATGGCGTTCTGGACTTGTGAGAAAGCAGCTGCTTTTCATTTGTACTTAAAAAGGTTTATAATCCATCCAGGCCAAACAGTGGGTGATGATGATCTCCAAACTTTATTTGAATTTTTTTTCATCTTCAATTTTTGCCATTCCCTCTCACTCATTGTCATTGATTGTAGCATGCACTTCGTCTGGTTGCATTTGGTGATATTCACAAAGTCCTGGGCATGGAAAAGCGTAGAGTAAACAGACAGTTTGGATTCCCAATAAGAAATCTACCGCCGAGAAATCTTAAACGGACGAATGCAGATGACGAGGCGTCAAATTCAGAAGACACCTCAGAGAAAGGTAAGCTGAGACAATAAGAAAATAAGTGGTATGGTTGATTAAATTTTCCAGAAATCACAGCTTTGTTTCTGTCTGTCCCCCTCACACTTCATCAGTTGCCACATGAGAGACAAGTAAAGAAAGAAATGCCGAGTGATGTTCATGAGATGGCATGTTTCCCCATTTTTTTCTTCAAATTTTTCTTCAAATAATTTTTATCTTATTTGACAAGATAAAGCAGGAATGCACGGTGCCTGCCTGCCTTTGTGTGGTTTCAAGAAGGTATCGTCTTCAAGAGTGAGCAAGAGACGTTGACTAAATTTCTGATTAAATTAATTGTTGTCCGGCTGATTTCGGACAAACGGGAATATTGTTTAACTTTGTGAATTGCATGATGCAATGGACCAAAAAAATTCACAATGATTTTTTGGCATGGATGATTATTTCACACTTGCAAGTAAAATGAGCTTTTTTCTCTTGATAGTGACTGTTCTGCACTCTTGCATACACTGTCCTCATCAAGAAGAACTATGCCTTCTGTGAGTTTTAGGATCATCCATTTCGTTGAATGAACGTAAACGATTTCAGGTGGCAATCTAGCAATCTAATTCTCCTTTTTTCTGCATTTCCAGATGCTGCCTCGTCTGTTGCCGAGGGAGCCTGCCCTGAAAAGAAGGCAAAAGTTGACTGAACAGTTATTAGACTGTATCTGTGAGCATGTAAACTGGCACCTGAAGTGAATGATTTGCTGAATGAATTACTTTGCCTACTTATCCTGCAGCATTGAAATGGTTAATGGTTATGATTTGAAGTTGAACTAACAACTGAGCTGGATGAATCTAGTTGTCCTTGTTTTGGGTCCTTCTGTTTTTTTTTTCAGGATTCAGCAGAAATTTTTTTTTGACCCATTATACCCCATCCATCATTCTTTTCTCCCTCCACTTGAAGGATTTTTATTCTGAGGATTTTAAAACGTTTCCCTCTTTTGCATTTTTTTTCTTCACTGGTCACATTAATCATGAAAGTGCAGTTCAGCATAGTCTTATTTCTCACAGGAATCTGACGTGTTGCTGGTAAAAATGTACTGTTCTCCCAATTTTTCCATCGAAAAATAGAAAAATACCAAGCTCGGCATTCATTTTTCAAGACTAAATAATTTGGAAGCAAGGTTGCTGCTAATCGTTTGCCAAAATTTTATTTACTTGCTGGGCAAATTTGCTTCTTCTTCCATGCGAAATTTCACTGCATTTGACCGCACATAGATTTCATTGACAATTTGTCATGGTTGGGCGAAAACTCTCCAGCTCCTCTAAATTTATGCCGTTATCCATGTTCGTTTAGGATTGTGAAGTTGTTCCATTTTTTTGCTTATTTTTCTTTTTAGCTTTGACATCTCTTTCTACATAATGTGTGGTGTGTGCTTCTGAATGAATGAATTTAGTTCAAAATGTATTCAATTTCATGACTGCACCTTTCCTTGGGAATGATATGATTGAATAAAATTAAAATTTAAAGAAGTGGATGTGTTTTATTTCTTCCGGGAGGAAAACATCCGTTCAGCAACTTCTGCTTTCTTTACCCCCTCCCAACGAGACCACCGTGATAGGGTGGTTTCATGATTTTCTCCCCTTCACAACAGTTGTGTCTGCTTCGTAATTGTCACGGTCCCAAGTCACTTCTGATCAAAATCATCAATAATAACTGATGGAAGCAGTGGTAAGTGGTGAAAACAGGCAGGGCATGTACCGTCTGTCAAAAAAATGGCAGAAATTGTGCACATGTAACTTTTACCTCAGATGTGCAACTGTCATCCACCAACTGCAAGTGGGCACAACTTGGTTTTCCTGCATCTTTACTTTGGATGGATGGCAAACCATGTCAGATGCAGGCAAGAAAATCTCAGATGCATGCCAATCAGCTGCTGGATTGGTGCAAGAGATTCACGATTTTTACCGATCACCAATGATTTGCCTGCTTTGAGGCACCTGAAGAGATGGGATGTAACATGTATACCCTTCTCCATCCATTCCACCCCCACAAGTGGAGCAGTTTCAATGGCTGAGTAGGCATTTTGAAATTTGCCATCGGCTGGAGCTCTGCTGCAGGAAATGAACAAATGGACTGTGAGATGTGGTGCATCACTTTCTTGTCTCCTGTGACAGATCTCCAGTGACATCTCCTGTGACAGATGCAAACTTTTAAGGTTCAAACTTAGATGCACACTTAGCTTTGCTTACATCATGCTGTTTGCCGCAATTTTTGAGCACCGAAAGGTAAACAGATGGAAACAGGAAACCAGGAGGGTTGTTTCGTTTTTTATTAGCTTCTTGCGCAAACAAATTGGATTTAGGCGAATTGCAAATGCTTTTGGTCCAGTGTGAACTGTGATGTATTTCTGTTTGTGGTTTGTGGACAATTATTGTATGCTGAATTTTTATGCTAAGTGCTCAACGCTATCTTGTAATTAGCATCTAAAAAGTTGCGATTGGTTAAAGCATATAAAAAGCTGCGATTGGTTAAAAAAACATCTAAAAAGCATCTAAAAGATGCGATTGGTTGGTAAAATCGCGAAGGTGTAAAATTGAATTTGGTGAAATGTTGAGATGGTGCGTTTTAATGTTTGCCATTTTTCAACTCGATTTTCCGGTCTTGGATTGGAATGGCAGAACAAACAAATCGCATTCCAAGTCACCACACACATGCATGTTCAACAAATTCATAGAAATGCGACATAAGGCTAAAATTGTCATTTTAATAGCGACCGACACCCTCTTTGTCCAAAAGGAGCACATGCTGTGAAGAAGGTCAGTCCTATAACAGAAAAAGGGCATCTCTTTAAGATCCATTTCTTCAAAAGGGGCATCTTTTTTGGCAGCTCTCACATTGCGAATTTTCAATACACTGCACTTGTTGCAAAAATTCAGGAAAGGTGGGTGCCAAATTGACAAATAATTTTCAGCATCAAAAATGAGAATTTTAAAATCCTGTGATGCAAAGTGTGCATTCCAATTTTCCATGACAGTTTCTTGCTTTGCTGTCAACCACCTAACCTGGCACTCATGAAAAATAATTATCGAATTTACAAGACATACCAATAAGCCAATGCTTGCTGCAGAATTGTAAAACATCATCTCGTGGCAACAATCACTCACAGACATTGTTAATTTGGCCATCGGAAATCTGATGAAAAGGGAAGCGAACAGCGATCATCAAAAAATAGCACCCGAAAACTGAAAATGAGACATAGTAAAAGTCGTGCAGCATCTGCATTTCTTCAAGCAACTAGTGACCCAATACAAAGGAAATGCATGGCAAATAATAAAAAAGACCGCAACGAATGATCGCTTGAACAGTTGAGACTTCACTTGAGGGGAGGGGAGGGGAGGGGAGGTGGAGCTTCACCTCGTCCAGCAGTGGCAGGTACCAGAAATTTTAACAAAGGAAAGGAGGCGTAATTAAAGAGATGTTTACCTTACTACACAATTGGCAACCCTGGACTTTGAACTTTGACCGACAACAAAGAAAAAGCACATTTTAATTTGTCATGCAGTTCTGGTGGCATTATTCTGTGACCATCTGTAGGCACTGAATGGGGGTTTCTGATGTCTAGGGAGATCTGATAGAAATTATTATGGCCCATGCAACTGCTGGCCTGAGGAGCATGGTGATTTTGAATTTGTTCGGGTGTGAGTGCAGATCGATCGTGATATTTGCAGTTTCCCATGTCGGCCTATTAAAAAAAAAAAAAAAAAAAAAAACAAAAAAAAAAATGGAAATATGTATGGAACGCCCAGAACGGTCTGCAAAGAGGCAGGCAGTCCACTTGGGGAAAACATGGCCGGAACGTCAGCAAAAAGGACAGACGGAACTCTGTACCAGGTTTTTGCATATTGTTTTCAATGTTTTTTTTTCAAATTGCATTGTTTCCTCTGTTTTGCAAGAATAAGACACTCTTTTAATCTGAATTTTACTAGCCTTCCTTCCTTCCGCTTCCGTAACCATCTTGGCACAATAGCAGTTTAGGAAGGCTCAATTGTAAAGTTGATTGGTACCTTATTTGTGTGACTGTGGACACATGCTTCCATTCTTTCCCTGCTGTCGTGGAGGTGACCAAAACACAATTTTGAGGTCACAATTGGCACTTAAAATTTCAAAATTTCTTCAGCTTCTGGGGGACTCTGTCCCCCAGACCCCCTGCCAGGGGCTATGCCTCTTGGATCCCCGCTGGTGCTACAGGTGTCCTTTAACAAACCTCAACCAAAGTTGAAAATATGTGGTTAAAAACTTGGCCCAAAATCGCATAAAGGCAATGATTCAACTTCTTTTACTCTCATTACCACCACGTAAAGCTGGATGTGTTCCAATTTCCAGTTGAGTATGTGATTGGCTGTCTTGAGGAACGAGATTTTTGAAAAAAATGCTGACCACATGGACTTTTGGTTTGTTTTGATTGAAATCAGTGATTCTGTATAACTTGGTGTCCATGCCGGTTGGACGATTGAATTGTGATTGGAGAAAAATGAGGTACCTACGGTTGTTATCAGGTATCTTCTCCTGCTTTCTGTATTCTTAGAGGCATGTCCATGGTGAGTTGCAGGCAGCACCAGGATTGCCTGCCGCCATGGGCGCAAATCATGGGGGGGTTCACCCCCCCCAGAATTCGGTCAGTGGAATTCTGGAGGGGGTGGGGCCCATTTGCCAACCCCACAGAGGGCCCCTGCCTCAGCCCCCATTTTCCCCTTCTGGGGCCCTTCGAACGCCAGGGAATCAATCCAGCTCCAGCTTTCAACACAAAAACCTCATATCCAAAAAACTACAAAAAACACAAGACTAAAAAAGGAAAGTAAAAGTGAGTGCCAACCGCCTGCTATGGTAACGCTGTGGTCATGCTCTGCTCCCGAAAAAATTTTACTTATGAAATTCTAGTGGATTTGGGTCCTCTGCCAACCCTACAGAGGGCCCCTGCCTCAGCCCTTATTGTAATTAACCCCTCTGGGGCCCTTAGAACGCCAGGGAATCAATCCAGCTAGCTTTCTGGGGCCCTAAGAACACCAGGGAATCAATCCAGCTCCAGCTTTCAATACAAAAACCTCATATCCAAAAAAACCTGCAAAACACAACAGACTTGTGGGAAAGTAAAAGCGAGTGCCAAGGGCCCATGCGTTGAGCACAAATTAATTCCCTCTGGGGCCCCTAGACCGCAAGGGAATCAATCCAGCTCCAGCTTTCAGAAAACTTCAATTTCTAAAAAAAAAACAAAAAAAAAATACACAGCAGATTTTAATGGAAACGAAAAATAAATGCCTACAACCTGCCGGCCTCATTCCTAAAATGTGAAAAGCAATGTCATCATTTGACCGCATTTTAATGATATCGTATGACGAACAATTTGAATTGGTGAAATTATGGGAGGTTGGGCCCTCTTGCCAACCCCACAGAGCGCCCCTGCCTCCGACCCGAAAAAAACCGTTCTTGTGCCCCGAAAAAGCAAGGGAATTAATCCAGATCATGGCCTTCAGCCACTCTGAAAAACCCTCATTTCCAAAAAAAAATCATTTCCAAAAAAAAAAACAAGTCTGTCCAGTGGAAAAGAAAAAAAAATGAACGCCAAAGCACCTGCAATGGCAGCAGCCTGAATCTACATATATGGGAGAATAGAAGCAGCATTATTTGTACAAATTTTAATGACACCGTATGTATGAGCCTGACCACACAGCCCTGGCCATAATGGTGCCCAAAATAGCCAAAAACCGGCCCAAAATGCATGTTGAAATTCCTAAAAGTTATCACACCTCTGTGGTACTCCCAGACACCATGCTAAAACTTTTAGGCTCTGCAACTCTGCAAGGCTCTGTCCCTTGGCATCCCACTTGAGCCAAGAACTCCGCCCCAGACCCCGCGTGCCCCCGACTTTCGTTTCACAATTTAGTTTTACAATTTAACTGCTCCTCTTGACCTTTTTTGGAGGCATACCCATCGCTTTTGTTTTTGCATCTGCTTTCGTGAATTTCAGAAAGGTCTCTTGCACACACACATTTCCATTTGGAAAATCGGCTTTCGTGCATAGGCCTGTTGCGATGGGCCTCAAATTTGCAAAACCATAAAAGTGCGCCCATATTTCAGGCTGATTTGGGTCCCAAAAATTTGAAAGAAACATCAATTTTGGACCCCAAATGAACACTCGAATTTCAAAATTTCTTCAGCTTTGGGGACTCCGTCCCCCAGACCCCTGCCAGGGGCTCTGCCCCTGGATCCCCGCTGGGGCGCTGCCCCAGCCCCGTGGCGCCTGCGGCGGGCTTCATCAAATGGGCCCCTTTTTCCGTGCAAAAGGGCCCCTGAGGCAACTAACCCCCCCCAGATCTCAAGAGGGATTTGCGCCCCTGCCTGCCGCTCTGAATTCAGCTGTGGCCAAATGTTTTGTGAAAGCCAGGAAGGACAGGGTGTCCTGCGAAGATGGCCATTGGAGTGGCAGGCCGAAAACAGCCTGGTGCATTTCCCGAATCCGTGAATTTGCCAGGAAAATGTTGAATATCAAGACAGGCCAACACTATGCAGATTTTAAACAAGTTGAGGTTCTGAAGTCCGGACCAAATGCCAGGAAATAATCCAAAAAGGAACCACCTTCCATCAATACAACACAACTGCATGATGGTGAACTGGTAAGGTGGCTACTTATCAAAATTGACGCTTTTAATTGTTGTACCACCCTCCCTATTCCCTGCAGCTGGCTCTAAGCAACTCTCACTTGTTCTTAAATCTGAAGAAATTCCCTCGTCTGCAAAAAATTTCGAGCAATAAAGAAATGTCATGGTGACAGACAAGGAATGACTGGAGGGCAACCAGTTCTCTTCTTCCAGGAAGGAATATCGAAGTTGGAGAAGCGAGCCACTATGTGTATCACAATTCAGGGAGAATATGCGAAGAAAGCACAAAAAATAATATGGCTTGCATTATAAGTCTGCATGTGGGTTTCTACGAAATTTTTGATAACCCCTCGTAGTTATCACAAATTACACAACTTCCGATTGCTCTGGTGGACAAGATTTTCAAGCCGAAATAACTACAGAAGCTAGCATTGCATAAAATTCAGTCAAGCAGCATGCAAAAGAATGAGTCTTCTCTGTTCTGATGCAAAACAATAATGACTTCTCCGTCTTGATAAATTGCCAGATAATCACACTTTGTTCAAAAGTTTTTTAACCAATCTGAAGCCAAGCAATTAAACAAACTGACTGGTCTTTTCTAGCTTTTACGAATAGCAAGACTGCCAAACCAGAGAGATCTCTTGCTTTTTTTCGTGCTGTGCTGTTTCTGCACAATGAAGAAAGTCAAGTGGTCACCGCATTGAAGGTGTGTCATCACAGAGTATCATCAAGGCCATGATCACTTCTTTGAGGAATTTCTATGATGGAAACTGAGAAATTCTCAAAGAAACATGATTGCAAAGGGTGCACTGCAAGAATGGTTCTTTTTCATAAGATTTGCAGAGGTACTGGGTGGACAATTACAGGTGCCACAAGTGCCCGCATCTTGTGGACATAGGCCACAAAAGTGGAGGTTTCGGGTGACAAGTGACGAACCCTGTGAGGTTCCCAGGGGAAGAGCTTCTTTGCAGACAGCTTGGGAACATAGTCCTCAACAGAGAAACTTGGGAACAGAGAAATGGTGTACCATGAACACACTACGTGTACCAAACAATGTTCCGAAAAGAACACTTCCATCTAAGCCCATGTTAAAAAAGGTGTTCCATACCGAAACCTCATGTTTAGAGTGTACCGAGCTTGAGCAAACGAGGTTCTATTCACTTTTTGCAAAGAAACTTGAATAAAATTTGATTTTTTTTTGTTCACTTCGGATGCAATGTTGTTCCTCCGGATGCCAGATATCCCATCAGAGAGCAAAAGGAAGCGGCAAGGGACGGGTAGTCAAATACATGCCAGGAGTCTTAAATGTATGGCCCTAAATGGAATCCTAAGGAAATTTTGAATGGAACTCTTGCTTCAGCTGCATCTGGACTGTTTTGAAGAAAAAAGTGTGTGCTGTCTTGATCTTTTTTTTTTCTTCAAAGTTATGATCATTTATGAAAAGCGTGTTTTAGTGGAGAGACATTTTGCGAAAGTGCAAGTAGATGTGAGGACAGGCTATTGTCAGATGTAAAAACCGGCTCCGTATAAAAGCATGCATTGGAATAATCTTTGCATCTGGCGTTTTGCCCATCTGATGCCACTATGTTGTGTTAATCGACAATAAATGTTTTTTTTTGGTGTTGAGAGACAACCTGCGAAGTGCGGATGATCATGCTGAAGGGATGAGCTGTAGAGAGGCCAAACGAATTCAAAATTCAAAACCCCATCAGAAAGCATCACATATTTTGCAATAATAGCAGTGCATTGTTACGCTGAGGTAACAAAGTCAGAGAATTTAATTTACGAAAGTCGATAAATTAATTTTGCAAGTTGGCCCAAAAATTCTAAAGAAACGATTTACATCGAGTGTACAGTTACACAAACAATTATGGCTCCCATAAGACAATAGGTACCTACATTTGATCATGGGAGTCAGTATTGTTTCTATCACTGTACCTCCAAAAATCAAGAAATGCATTCTTTCGCAACATTCTTGCAATATTTCAGCCCTATTGTGCGAGTATCTGGAAAACTATGATCTCACGAAAAGAGTTCTTTTGTCATCAGAATTGGATGATTTTGACAAGTGTTTAGCCCAAAGAAATTGAAGTCCTGCCATGTTATATTTTGAGTTTTCGGAAAAGGTCAAAAGTGGCACAGTGCATGGTCAGATGTGCCTTGAGGATGAGTATCAAGACCAACTTTCTTCTCCCACGGGGTATCCTTATTTTCTTGCCTTACAGCATGGTCCTCGTAATCTGAGAGTCACATGGTTCTTTTTGGCGGGGTTTTGAGAAGATGCGCTTGAAGTGTATCTAAATTTGGTCCAGTCTTGTTTTTGTTTTGTTTTGGAAGGCGATCAACTAACTCCAGGCCAATTAGCATCATGAATAATGATCCATGTCAAGATTACACACACTTTAGATGAGGAAAATCTTGTGGTTGAGCGAATATTTATTCATTCAAACTGTGTCAGCTTCTTGCCTGTGTTTATCCAACAGCAAAATCAAGTTTCATCACGTTTGTTTATTCTCTGCTAATAATTTTTCAACAGTCAGAGCTGAATAATTGCAAGAATTCAGAATTTAATAATGTAACGTCCAAACATCAAACTTTTTAGATCGCTCTGTGGCTGATTTTATTTGCAGGAAAGGAAAAATGATATTTCATTTCACGTGAATCTACTTGTTGGAAAGAAAGTTACATTTGATGTGTGGAATTGTAGATATAATGTGATTAGCCTGGGAAAAGTGGGACCTGCTCCCAAAAGAGTTGTGAAACGCCTGCCTGCTTTGACCTATGCACCAAACTTGGTTGCAGCACTCTTAGGTCGGGAGAAAAAGGGGCATGTTGAAACTCAGCCTACTCATCATCATCTCTACATCTTGCTTGTTTGGTAAGTTTGATATTGGATGGATAGCATTTTTATGCTTTACGCAGCATTGTTCACATTATTAACCTGATGAAGTTGTGTGATTGCATCAGTGGCATTCATGCTGTTTTTCTTTTCATTTTCCCCTTTTGGCATAATGGGCATCACAATCTTGGTTCTTTTGGGCATAAAACTGTTGTGTAAAGTTCTGCTTTCTCTTTAAAATGTTTTTGCACTGGACACAGGGTGCCTGCTAAATGATTTTTGCAGAAAAAAGACTTGTGACCAAAAATAAAATAATCTTGTACACGAGGGTTTTGCACAATTTCTTCCAAGATTGTTTCGATTGAAGTAATGACATGAAGCAGCAGCTCTCAATTGGTGAAAAATGAATCAAATCTGTGTGGCATGCACAAATAATGTCCACTGTAAGAAATGGCATGAAAATAAATAATTTCAGACCGTTTTATTACTTTTATCGTATCTTTGGCTGTAGTTCGCTGCATTTTTGTATTTCTCGGAACGATGAATTGAGGCAATTTTTATTGGTGACTCATATCACTGGTGACAATGGAGCGGTTATCAATACGCGATTGCACTGTCTGATTCATTGCCGATGATGGTCACTCCTTCTCCACTGAATGAAATTTTTGAAGTCCCCCTCCTACTATGGGCGGCTGTACTCATGCAGCAATACCCTTCCCACATTTCACAAACAATGCAACGTATGCACCTACAAAAAATACCATATCGTTTCCATCATTTCATTTTGTGCTTTTTCCATCATTTCGCAGAATCGATGATAATTTTCCATCAAAATAGGTTACAGTCCTGAATCCATAATCACATTTTGAGTAACCAGTTTCATGGACATTGTGTTGGCAGAATATGGGACACAAACAAAAAGATTGACAACAAGCTGTTGGCAATGGGAGTATTGGTCAGAAATAAGGAATGCAAACTAAGCTACATTGGCAGAGGTTGACAGGTTCTCCAAATGTAGTTTGAAATAATTCAGAACGATAACTCTAAAACATTCTGTTGGTTGATGCTCTTTTCGGTCTCCGGAAAAATTTCTTAATTTCTTTCATGACATTCGGATGTGAAACACCCTCGTTATGAAAAGAATCAGCTTCAAGAAATGAATTGGGGCTGCTTCATATAACTCCTTATCGTTAAATCGTTTGTCCCCAATTTAGGGTGTGTGTGTGTGTGTTGTCCACGAACACCATTGACATGTTTGTGGATCATTAAAAATATGGAGTAAAATTTTTGTTTGTTTTCGAGACATGCATTTGCTAGGTTTCCTCGCCTTGGTAATTATCATTTAGATACTTGCAGTATCTGTGACTTTTTGTTTCTATGCCATTTCCTTTGTATTTTTATTCAGGAATTTTCTCTCTCACCTTCGGAGATAGTGGGAGGGTTCTTGAACTAAGCGACAGGTGATTATTTACTTCAATTTATTTGTTTTCATTTTTAGCTAAGCCTTTTTATTTCATTACGGTTTTAAAAACAGCTACAACACTTGTATAACTTCTGGAATTTTCTGATTAGCATGCAGGCAAATCATCAGAAACAGGTTATGCATGTTGGATCCAGATATTTTAGCACCCGTTTACAGGATTTTTGTGCCTGATAGTTGGATATGTGGACAAATTTCACACAAGTTGTTTGCCAAAAAAAAAAGTTAAAGCAACTGCTTATTGAAATTGTCGCGCTTTCCAGAAAAAATACTGTTGTGAAACCAAGAGGCTCTTGGAGTCGAGAAACTTCTGTTTCAGCAGAGCCCTTACTCAGTTTGCCTAATTTCAACTTTTGTAAATGATGGATAAAAAATGACAGACACCAATAAGAATATGTGTTCCTGTCTGCTATAAATATGAATGATTCGTTAGATGGTAGGGTTGAAACCATTTTTGAGGGGGTTGTCCTGGGGATATGATCTTCAAAAATACACCTGAATATTGTTTGATCTTGCTCTGGTCGTGCTTGTGCTGAACATTGCTTGCTTGATCTTGTCTCTGGCTGGATGCTGCAAACGTTTCATAAAGACAAGGCAAGACCATGCCGAGCATTGGTAGCCCCAATCCAAACAAAGACTGCTAAGGACAAATTGAAAATTGGGCTGATTGCAATTATTGTTGCCTTCCAGCTCTATAGAATGATTATGCTTACTTTTTGTTGTCTGCTACTCAACAATGTATGTCTTCTTAAGGATTCCAACTAAAAATTTAACAATTATCGTTTTCTCAACATCACCACAACCCCAACAAACCACGAAATAAAATTTCAAGGAGACGAAACTTTGAACAGTCTGAGTTGTTCTCCCCTGCATTCTGGGAATTGTTCTTTTTTTCATATCCTCTGAGACGAACAATGCAACGGCGAATTTCTGACATGTTAGACTAACAATGTTTCTTCTTCTACTTTCTTCTTCTTCTTCTTCAACAATGTTTCTTTCACACTTGTTTGATTCTCTTCCAGATTTGTTCAAGTCAAAAATGACAGCATTTGGTTTGTTATGGTTAGTTTAGCCCTGAAATTCATTTTATTTGTAATGAAATTTTTGAAAACTGGTGATAGCGAAGTCCTGTGGTTGTTCTGACGAAAACTGGTCCTGTGTCCATCATTCAAGGTATTTCATAGCACGGATATTTCCAAAATTTTTATTGCCAAAAAACAAGAAGACAGCTGTATTCAGTCAAAACAGGATATTGAACGAACCCGGCCTCAAAGGGCACTTCTCAGTCCACCACACACATCTGAAGATGAATGGATCTTCCTGATGAGATGTTCGCAACATTTCGGCATATCGGTTGGGGACCACTCCCTCTTGAATCTCAGGAATATCACACTGTCCTCATGGAAGATGTAATGAATTGCGGGAGAGTTGCCTACTAGTCTGTCAAAGCTCCACTGCCATGTGCACGCCCAACTGTCCAAGCTTCACGATTGGTGATTGTCCTTGAGATAAAATGAATTGACATCTGCTCGTTCGTGGCAGTGGAACTTGGAACAGGTGGTCTACAGGTGTTGCAGGTATCATTAAGGGAGTGTGATGTTGCCGCAATGTCTCAAGGAAGAGTAAAACGCATCCATCGAACGTTCGGAGATTTTTTTTCACAGAATTTTTTATTCTCGAGAGTTATCATCACAGTGGCCAGGGGGAGTCCATATCATTTTCATTGAAATTTTGCAACATTCACAAGATGCCAAGAGGTCAGTTCATCTAATAACATGTAAATTCGAATACAAGCTATGATTTTCAGATTTACCCATAGTTTTCACCAAAAACTATATTTCACGAAAAAATGTCCCAGATTGAGTGACAAGAGTCGGAATTTGAAATTTATTATCTAAGCTGCCACTGACTGCATTTCCAAAATTTTCTGGGGCTAAAGTAAATGCAGCAAAAAATGACCATTTACCACTGGCCACGTCATTTAATTACTCGAGCAAGCATTTTCCTTGTACAACACCCTTCGCATGATCAATGCTCGACGACTCAGTGGTTTCCTGTTCATACTGAAGCTTGGAGAAACCTTGAAAATCATTCTTGTGACATTGGAAAGTGTCATGCTTCATTCTTTGAATTGAATTAACAACCTAACCGTGGGGAGTTTAAGTCGCGGTTTAATTTGCGCCCAGGCGTAAATGTGGTGCCCAGCCCCACCGCTTCGGAAAAATGTGAGGCAGGGGGTCAAATTTATTCCTCGGCGCAATTTAATCCCGACTTGAACTCCCCATGGTGAGAGAATCAGAAGTGCCATGGTGAATCATGCGCTGAAAGGAATAATTGTTGATTCATCAGCATCATCTTTCCCAGGTAGGTAACTGGTCAGTAATTAACACCTCAGAGCATTCATTATCTTTTTTTATTTCTAAACTTCAGTTCTATGCACCATGGTGCGGTTACTGCAAGAGATTGGAGCCAGTTTGGGCTAAGGTAGCGCAATCTCTACACCATTCCAATGTCCGTGTTGGACGGCTTGATTGCACCAGATTCACTGGGATGGCAGCTCAGTTTGATGTCAAAGGATTTCCAACCATCATGTTGTATGTTTTTCACTTTTGTTCACTTTTTTGTTGTTCTGTTGCGCTGAGAAAGACCTAAAACCTGATTGAAAAGATCGATTTCCAAAAAAAATGGCTGGGAAATGGAATTACGAGTGCACTGACTTGGTTCTGTTGCCAAAAGCAGTCCTAACGACCATAAGGCCTCCATTTTTTACATCATGAAATTAAAAAACGGGGCACTTCTGCAACAATTCGGCAGTGTACTCATACACTGGAAAAACAGTCTTCAGTTTATTCCTTGTGCAGTGTATCCTTGGCCAATAGCAACATGAACTGCAAAACATCCTGACACTTGTGTAAGGTGCAAAGTTTGCATCACGCCATGTTGAAATTAGATGACCCTTGCATCATCCAGACCTTTAAAATTTCTCCTATGTTCGAAATCTTTTGGTTGACTTTGACTCTGAAAAAAATGCTATGGTGAAGTGTACCAAGCACAGATTTTCCTTAATTTGCCAATCTTTTTTTTTTTATCTTTTTGACTGCCTCTTCCTGACAACCCTTCAGACAGAGCTGTCACACAAATTCCTAGATCACCAAGATGTCCTGGTTTACTGTGACTTAGTGATGTTGGCTTTGGTGTTTTATCTCTGTTCCTGATGCACACTGAGCATTCTCAAAACATGTCGCATGGTGGATGGAGATTCCAGTCCATAGCAATTGTCGGCAAGCAAAACCATGACAGCTTATTTTTCCTCACCAAATTCCAAAGTGGGCAAAGGAGCAGGCTAAAATAAGTAGCTCTGTGACTTCTTTTCCTTTTTTTTTTTTTTTGAAATTTTTGTGCGGATTTTCAGAAACAGTTTTGGGAGCCAGCAACAATCGGAAAAATGCAGGACGTGTGTATTTGCGACAATTCTTTCTTGGGATAGCCTCATCACATTCGCCTATTCTGTCAATGTGTTGCATAGTTCTCACTGATTGAAGTGGCTAATTTAAAGTTAACCAACATTAAAGTTAACCACGCTTTAAAAAACTGGGAAAAGGGGGTAACTCCTTCTCTTCCCTCAAATTCCACCAACACACGTCAGTTTGAATTTCTTTTTTCCAACAGTAACACCCTTTTCTAATCATTTTTAGCTTCAAGGATAATGAAAGGTACACCTACCACGGTGACTTGAGTCTAGATGATTTGGCTGGATTTGCAAAGAGACTTGAAGGTCCTCCTGTTACTCATCTTGGAACTTCTTCCCAATTCAAGAATGTTCTTGAATCTATGCCAATCTTTTTCATTTTTGTTGGACCAAAGGATGGTGATTTGTGGGTGAGGATCAAATCTTTCTTTCTGCTTGCTTTTCTTTTTCTTTCTTTCAATGTCAACTCACCAACTCAACATGCTCGGAGCATTTCACCAAACGGCAGTGACCGATTTGTTGAAAGTTAACTGGGGGGGGGGGGGTAAACCTCAAATTTTAGGGCAAAATACCCATATTTATGCATAAAATACCTCGAATTTTGGGTGAAATATTTTTCAACTGGGGGGGGGGGTAATACCCCCCGTACCCCCTACAAATCGCACCCTGCCAAACGGTGAAATGATGGCGGAAGAAGTAGGATATGAAATTTTAGCCTCAAAAGATATGTCGCATCTCCATCATTGGGTCCGAAGTGGCAAAATTCATGAATTCTGGTTTAATTGATCATTTTAATTGTCAACTTTACTCTGACTAATCAAATCTTTGTTCTCACCGAGTGATAGTTTGTATGTGTGCATTTCACCATTCTAATCGGACAATGTTTAATTCTTCAAAACATTCACTTCGCCCTCAGAGTGATCCATATCTGAGGTTACATTTTAGCCTCGGCTCAAACTGGAATGGGCAGGGTGGAAGTTAACAAGTTCAAATCTGTGATGTGGTGGTTGACCATGATTTTCACTTTTCGTGAGATTAACAATGTGCCTCCAATTTCCACTTGAATGTGGCAAAAAGTTTCGAAACAGATCACAATCCCAGGCTTATTAATTTACCAGCAACCATGGAACTGAGCATGGTTTAATGTCCGCCATTGAACTGATAACAAATGAACTCCATCTCAGTTTTGACAACCATGCACGATTACAGTTGAGAATCAGCAGCATAATTTTGACAGCATGCGATGACAAAGTACATTCTAACTTGTTTCATGCATCTAACATCTACATGTTTAGACAAGATTTCATGAAGATATGGCACACTGCTGTTTAGCTCCAATGCAGAGGGGGGGGCATTTCATGGGATGGTGTTGTTGTTTTCAGGAGAGAGGAGCTGCAGTGCTATCAGCGAGTGGCAAGTGGTGTGAGGAGCCATTGAAAATCCTCCTGGAGGAAAAAATTGGCAGGACCATTCTGAACTTCAAACATTTTGCACTTTTCGGCCAAAATGATGTGTCTGCAAATTGGACCATGTTTTGTAGGCAGTCGGTTGTTTTAGCGGCAAGTGTTGATATGTAAAAGCAGCAACAGCATGTGCACATTGGGTTTCATTCAGTCTGATTGTTCTCTTCTGTTCTTTGCTTCTTTCGACAGGAATCGTACGAAAAGGTGGCACATGATTTTCAACAGTACAATGCCTTCTATTCGTCGATGGAAAATGCTGTCAGTCCGGTAAATGAATTTGTGCATTGATGACATTAATTCTTTTTTATTTTTTTTACTTGGCTTAAAACAGCTCACCATGACAACGGTCAATTGCCACACCACACCGGAATCAGCAAAACAGACATTGTCTTGGTGACTCCAAAGTTTAGAAACTAATTTGCATCATTCTCAACACACAGTGGATCAATCATTTGTATTTCTCATTTTGCACAATTTTCTGTTAAAACATTGCATTACTTTCTTCCCTGATGCTCTGGTGTTAATTTCATCGTGTAGGATGTTGCCTGGATTGTGGCTATCCACATGCCTTTTTTGCAACTTGTGGTTGGTCGGCAAGGCAAACATTTTCATTTGTTTCAAGAAAAGCAGATTCAGTGATAGGTATTCTTTAATGGGTATTCTTTTGTCGTTTTCTTTTCAGTTCATAACACCGGAATCAAAGCAATCTGTCATTGTTTTCAAGGACAGCACACACTATGTTTATAAAGGTTAGTTTGTTAGAAATCTATTAAAGAGTGTTTGAGATTTTTTGCAATGGAAGCATGTTTTGTTCTAGTGTTTGCTGAGAAGTCGACCTTTTTTAAAATTTCCATTTTTCGATTGCCATCCTGTGCAATGGCGAAAACCTTTTGCAGAAGATAGTTACCTCAGCACAATGTCCATGATAGTTACCTCAGCATTATGTCCATGATAAAAAAAAATCTTCATGGGAGAAAAGTTAATTTGGGTTTTCACAGAATTGGACAGATAAAGCCTTCCTCCACATTGTCCAAAGTAAAAAAAGATTCAAAAAGATTCGTCATTCAAAGGTTACCCTTATTATTCATAAAACTCATGCACAGCAGCGGCAACTATTCTTCAGCACGTTCCTACTTTTAAATCACTTTTTCTTGCAGTGTTCCCCAGCGTAACAAATTCAAAATATGCAACACCAAAACGGTGTTATGCCGTGCGTTTCCTGTGGCATTTTGAATTTCATATAGGATCGACTTTCCCCTAGCATGTCCTTTCGCGCTCTTCTCCTCATTTCACAAGTTATCCTCGATATTTAAAAACAATGAACACACATCTGCAATAAAAAGAAGACAAATTTCTTTCATGATGTGCCAGGCGGAGCAGAATGCAAAGGTGATGGAAACGGGAAACCATATGATGTTGTAGGTTAATATAACAATGAGAGACCAGATGGGCCGTTGGCGTTAGTCTGAAGCAAAGTCGATTCCAGAACAGGAACCAATTTTTGCTTTCACAAGCAAAACTCCATTGTAAGGAATATGTTAATAAAAAGCCATGGGTAAAGAAATTCTGTCACCACTCACCACTGTACACAATATTCAGTTTTTCACGTGATCAAACGTGCACAGGATCAAAATCTTAGGGGGATGGTAAAGTGGGCAAACTTTTCAGCATGGGAGGGGGTGTGAACTTTTGTGGGTCAAAGCTTCATGGAGGTTTGGGTACACCACTGTCTGCATGGGCTCTGGGGCCGCTGCCCCAGTGGGATTCCGAGGGGCAGAACCCTTGGTGGGGGGTTGGCGACCTCTGCCCTCCAAAGCCAAAGTAATTTTATTCAGAAAACACTTCCCAGGTGTGATTTGCTGACTCAAAACTGATCGAACTGGAGGCACCCTGCAAGTCTGATGGCAGACCCACCATTTGCCCTTTACTTTTATTTAAAAGTGTCACATGTATCCGAACGCATTCAAACTGCCTCTTTGCATGAACCCTGTCCTGTTTTAGCTGCTCATTTGTTCGCACGTTATCTTTTAGACTCGAAATTTTCATAAAGGAATCACCACGTAAAAACGAAATATGATTTTTTCACTTTTTTCGATTTCTTCGCATTATGCCTTTGGGAAGCCAGATAACTCCTTATTTTTACCACGACAAAAAACGAAATTGTCATTAGCACAATTTCACGTTATTAGAATTTAATCCCACGAATTTGGCCTTTTCACCTAAAATAGATTTTTCTTGTCATATGTAGCAAAGCGTCAATGATTTCCGGAAAATGTATTGTTGTCATGTATGAAACTTAATGATTTTGTCCTCGAGGATGCAATTGTACCATTGCCCGGCAAATCTGGGCCAATGACCTCAGAAGCTGACCAATTTTTGCTTTCAATAGCTTTAAAAGTGATCACAGATTAAAAATCTTCAAACCAGTCAGCCTTCTAATTGCATCACACTCATCCATGGGCAAAGTCATTGGGACAGGTTTTTCAGCTTTCAAATGAATTATAAAAGGGAGAAAAAAGAACAGTCGGAAAACTTTTATTGGTAGCGGGTAAATTTCTTAAAATGCCATGGAGACAAAATAATGAAAGGTTTGGGTACACCACAGCATAGAGCCTGGACAGCCCCCATGGTTTCTAGGTTTATCCTTGAGTGGGGGTTGGCTGCCTTCTTCCTTCCAAAGGACTATTCAATTGAAAGATCCATTGTTAGTTTTGCCTCCCAAAAGCATATCACAGGTTCAACCCCAATGATTTATTTTCTAGCCGGCAATCGGCCAACCGAGAAAAAATGCCCTTTAACTTTTATTTCAACACTAAAAAACGAAATTTGAACCTTCAAAACGAAATTGGCAAAAAATAAAAACGAAATTCCGTGGGCCCTAGTTATCGGGCCTCGATCTGCAACTGCTGGGAGGGAATAAAATTTGCTGATAATCCGGTCATTTGCAATTTCAAATATACTATGTTTCTGCACATAGGAATGAGGGCAACCTGCTGAGTGACGTGTGTTGGGCCCTGTGTGGCCAAGACAGACCCTTGCGTGAAAAAGCTTGGGAGAGGTTCCCGTGGAAGCCTGGACCAGTCGCTGTCGGAGTCAGGTGACAATGCAAGTGCGGGTGCGGCATGAAAGATGGAGTCAAAAGAGCCCGCAGCCTAAGACGGAGCCCCCATAAAAGAACTGAAGCTGCGACCCAAAATTCTGGAAAGCCTTTTTGAGGCCCAGCCGGCCCGTTGCCGCAGAAGAGCCACTCCCTTTATCCCAATGCTCTGATCGCACTGATGAATTTGATCAGTCATTCTCAGCCCATTATTCAGTAAAGGTAAGAATGTTATTCACTGAGTTTCAAAATTCATCTAAATACTTGCCAAGTGTGATTAGTCTTCTGTGTTTTCTACTTAACTCACCTTCCCATCTAGCTTACAGTGATCCTAGCACTGACTCGACGTCTTATTCGTTGTCGGAGAACAGTGTCGACAGTGATGCTGAAGATCAAACTGTTGTTGTTGAAAAGGTCAATGCAAATGGAACCAATGCCATGTCAGCCTTGTTCAACTGGGTCAATGTTGAACGGTTTCCTGTGTTCATCAAAGTGTCCAACAACAACATAAACCAACTGCTTAGAACTGGCAAATACCTTGTTCTGGCTGTTCTGGAAGAGGACAAACTTGGACAGATTAGTCCATCCATGGGCTGGTAAGAGACTGAGTCCAAGACCATGTGGCTTTGTTTCCTACACTTGTCAGTTTTCTTTGACTTTCATCGCATTCTCTTTGGCTTGAAAGTTGAAACAATGCCTCATGATTCCATGGGTGCTAACACAAGTTTTCATAATCATGCCAACTTATGGAATCTTCAGCAATGATTGAGGCTTTTTGGAGGATATCATGTTGCACAGTACGCTGACAAATTGCTCAACAACCATCTTTTTGATTAGAAGATTGATGCAATTGCTGATGTCTCAAACCTGCTGAGTTGGGAGTTGAATCTTGAATCATCTGTGACAATATGCCATGGTGAGCCATATTCTGCAGATGATTTGCCAAAAAGCAGAACACATTGTTGGTGATGGTGATGTTACTTTGGGAGTCTGAACATTTTAGGAGATAATAAGACCAGAAACTGTTGTAGTATCTGTTCCTCATCAATAGCCTGATGCAGGAGAACTTGGGGCCTTATTGTGGTAGATTTTGTCATGTTTGTGAAGGTTCTCAACATGTGAGGACTCTCAAGTTGAGTTGAGAGCAGTCTTGAGACTTGTCTCGGTGAATAAATGAAAGTCACCGAACTTGAGAAGGTTCCCAACAGTGTTTTGAGACATCACTCTTGCTCGTCCATAATATTGTTGCAGCTCCGTGCTGATCGTTATTCCCCGTTGCTAGGATGCCGAAATTTGTTTCATATTGTGAAGGAAAGAATGTTTCTGAGAACTGGCTCTTTTTCATGTGTTTTACTAGAGAGGTGTCACTGCGCTGTGCAGAATGGATGTATGGTTGGATATTAATTGAAGGTTTAATGATGATTTTTAGATGATTTTCTTCGTGAAAATTCGCTCAACTTTACCAAATTCTGTGAATTCCCAGCAATGCAAAATGAGTGAAGTCTTGAGAGTGGTTTTTGATACTCGTATAAACATTTCACTCAAATGGCCGATTTGAGATCCTTCTCAAACAGTTGAGAAGGTTCTCAACTTTGAGAGTTTTAGAAAAAAGGAAATTTGAGAGGAATCTGACTCAAGAACCTTTCTTGTGCTGAGCTGGGAGAGTTTCTGAAGGCCCCTGACCCACCCGTTGGAAAATGCCTGACTTGCCAAATTTACAAAGTTGGAGAATTTTCAAAAGAGAAAAATTTGCTTAATTAAAGCCTTCCGACATAACGATGGCCGTTTTCATTCGTTCCATGTTTTCCAGGTTCAAGAACAAAGTGCAAGCAGTGATAACTCAGAATAAGGACAAATACAGTGGGTGAGTTAAAAAAAAAAACAAAAACTACTGCCTTTCTCTCTTTACGATTTTGCCTGATGGATTTATGTGAAATCATCGCAAATTATTGCTGTCCGCATTCGGCCAGGTGAATACTTCTCGTGATTAATTTTGGCCTCTGCCAAGTGATGGTTGCGGTAGGTTTGGCTCTCTTCGTTTTTGAATCATTCAAATGCCATTAATTTCGGTTTTTCACAACACATTTGCTACTCCTCAGGGGCATCAAAAAGCTTCCTGCAGTAAAATTTTCAATAGGAATTGGATTATTTGGCATTGGATCAATTTTATGAAAAAATGCCAGCATGCTGCTGCAAGTAACTAGCTGCTCCAAATAATTATTCCTGAGTCTCCTTGGGGAAATTTTTGTCAACTTTCTTACGCTCACTGCCAAAATTGTTAGGACACAGGACTTGATTGGCAACTGAGGTGGCATTTAAAATCTGTGCATGACATGAGCTGCAACACATCGCAACAACGTGTGAAACGGGATCAAGCCCTGTTGAAATTAGATGACCCCTGCAAAAGCCAGGTCTTTGAAATGTCTCAAATGCATGAGCAACAACGGCGGGGTCTGTGAAAACAATGCATGATTCCATTTTCTTTTGCCTGAATTCACCAAAAGTCAGGACTTACTCCAGGGTTTTTGGAATTTTTCTATTTTTCTTATGTGCAATAGATGGTTATTCATTATTTTGTTCATTTGGTAAGGGCCAGTTCCATAGAACGTTTGGTGGGGCGGAGGCACAGCTCCAATAAAAGGCACATGAATGTGTGCCTCATTTCAAGCACCGCAGGCACTGTGTCTCTGTGGCATCTGGGTCCAAGGGACAGAGCCCCAGCAGTGGTCAGGGGGAAGGAGTCCCCCAACGTTTTCACACTTTTTCAGAAATTTCAGCTTCTCAAGACAGTGCCACAAAATGTTTTGTCGCCATTTTCGTCAAAAAGCTTGATTGCATTAGGTTCCTTTTTTAGACATTTTTGAAAATGCACTTGAATTTGGACAGCCGCATGTGCTCCCTATTCTTCATACCACTACTAACGGTTGCATTTGATGTGAGTATATTTTTTCACGAGAAATTTCGCTCCTATTTTTCTCATTTTCAAGCACCTTTTCAGGACGTTTTTGTTTCATGATACAAATGACACATGAAGTGAGCACTTTCTTTCCCCCCCCGTCCCATTTTGTGTAGTATTTGTCAGTTTGGTTGGACAGGGAATCCTGATCTGGCCAATTCAATTGCAATGGATTACCTATCAGTTCCTTCTCTTCTGATTGTCAACTCATCAAGTTATCATCATCACTTACCAACTGATGATTCTGTTCAATTGACTAGTGAAGCAATTGCTGAGTTCATTGATCAAGTGCTAAATCAGACTGTTCCTGTAAGTGAGAGTACCTACTCATAGTTTTGCGCATGTGTGTTAATTGTTGGAGTTTGCCGATGTCAAAAAAAAGCAAGGCATACGAGTGCACAATAATTCACACTGAATTACTTTATTTTGCTTCAGCAAATTGCTTTAGCAAAATGCCGAAACACCAGCATTACTTGAACACCACAAAATATCGTTACCCAGGCCTCCTTCGTGAGATGGCTACCATAATTTCGGACAGGTGAAACATGAATGGCCGGTTAGCTCAGTTGGTTAAGCAGTCAACATTTTATCTTCTGGTATGATCCGTAGACCCCAGTTCGAGCCCGGGCCATGGCATTATTTTATGTTAGGTTCAAAAATAATTTTCTTACCATTAAAATATTTCGATCTGGCTCCTCGAATCCGCATGTCGACCGAAAGAGTTTTACAAACAAAAACTTAATTGAGCTGCACCAAATGAGTACTGTCATGATTTGCTCATGTTGAGGGAGGAACATCAAGAAAAATCTGGCAATCTGAACAGAATTCCACTGCAATAAAGCACTCATTTTTGGGGAAAATTCTTGGAAAATCCTCAGCCAAGGCCTATCTTCATTCACCAAGAAAATTACAAGGGCCTTGTGCTCAAACAAGATAACTAACGTTGTTCCAGCAGAGAGGCTGATCTTGGGAAGCTGCATCGTCCATTCCATGAGCATACCATGAACCATTTTCTTGCACTGTCTGTATTTTTTCTTGATCATGCTGCATCACGGCGAGGAAGAGATACATCCTTGTTTTGTTTGGAACATCCTGTACCATTGGAGAATTGCTTACTCCTCAGACAAATCCAAATGAGAGGCTCACGCCACCAAGAGAAGTGTTCAAATCAGCCGACTTTTTCGTTGAGAATTCTGCAACTCACAACCGGATTAACTGTTCAAACAGTTTAATCTGACTCACAATTTTTTGTAAAACTCATGCTTTTTCTCCAAAGATGCACAAAACCAATTTCAAACTCTTGATCCAAACAGATCTGCAGTGCAAGTTCTTCCTGACTACTTTCAAGTGGTCCCTGAAAACCGGAATGACCTATTCTAACCTATGCTAGTCTAACCTAACCTCTCTAGCTGCGGTCCGCATCCGATCCGGCAGTCCGGATTTCTGTGGCCGCCATATTTTCTTCACCGTTTTTAACCTGGGCTTGAAGTTGAAAGGTCCGGGAAAATACTTGAGCAAAATGATGTCGGTCCTGGCCTCTGAATTCTGTGAAGGATTTACCAATGGACACTTCATTATTTTGTTACACTTCTCTAATCATTCAACAAAACAGGCCCTCGGTGGTAACTCGATGGGTGTCCGAGCGTACAGGATGTACTTTGAGACCAAGAATTCATTCCTACAAATGTGGAGAGGTAATCCAGTTCTGACGGCCGTCATATTTGGCTTACCTTTGGGTTTCCTGAGTCTGATTTGTTATTCAATTTGTTGTGCTGACATCATGGATGCTGACGAAGAAGATGGTAAGAAATATTGTTTGTTCGTTGTTTTTTTTTTTTTTTTTTAGTGGGGGACTGCATTTGTTCAAGCCTTTTGCAGAGCTGCCACTGAGTTACTAAATTGTCGCTTTACCTGGTTTGGTGTGAAAGTTACTTGTTTGTGACTGTTGTGCGAAAAGAAGAGGTTTTCCGGATCCCAAGTGTTTGGTAGGAAGTACTGCCGAGGTTTCGGCACGAACATGTCGTTCCTTCCTCAGGCGTGGTTTGATGAACCGGGTATGGCATCTATTCGTTTGAATAGCCTTGCAGGCAGCAAGGAGGTCAGACAAGCCAACTGCATCAAATCAGCAGTGTGTAGTGTTGCATGTGACGCATTGCCCGGTGTTGCAATTCCTTTTATGGAAGCCATGTGACCTTGAGAGCTAAAAACAGCAACAATTTTGCGATTGGGTCCCTTGGCCTTCATTTTATCAGATGTTGGCTGCCTTTGTCCACCGGACTTTGGCTGATCCAATCTCTGCATTTTTGTTGCGTTTTCATTCCCGTGATCTTGGCTCCTCCTCTTTCTGACGAGAGGTAGCCATGTTCTTGGGATTAAGGATCCTTGGATGTTGTCAACAGCGCTGTCCCCAGCTTTATGAATCTCCATGGATTCAGTTAGGTCCCTGACCTTTTTATTATCCCCTGTATACAGGATTTTGCTCTGGTTCCATTGGAACCTGAGACTTGTCCCAACAATTTGCAGCAATAGCACCTTTCTCCACTTCGCCTCTGGCGGTATGGCACTTGTGTTCTGTGATCCTTGTTTTCAAAGTTCTGCAGGTTTGTCCAATGTAGACTTGCCCGCACTCGCAAGGAATCTCATATATTCCGCTTCAATTCTCCTCCAGCCTCCTTTACCTTATTCTTCAGATTTGGTAGTGCGTCCAAAACCCCCGACTTTGACTCGTACTACCCTGCTGCCAACCAGGACGATGTACTGCCATCCAGACTTTTTAAAGAATCCATGGAAATTCAAAATCAACTGCAACAATGACTGCATGAATGTCAAGAAAGCCAGAACGTCTTCACCTTGCCTGGCATGAGATGTTTGATTTTCAGAACCAGATGCTATTTTTTCCTCTGCTCCTCCCAGCGCACATCCCAACCGAAACTTTTGACCTCTCAATCGATCTTCTAAACTTTGCCAGAAAGAGCAGACGATGCATCCACCAGAGAATAAACAGAGCTTAGTCAAACTGAAGATGCTGTGGTGACAACAGCTAAATCGATTTCCAGAACTTTCAAAGTGTATAAATTGTTTTCAGTTTTTGTGGCTGAATTAGCACCGCCTACAAGATTCATTCAATGGTAATGTTTCTCTACTTTGTGACCAGACACATCCAGGCTCTGGTCGGTGCAGCAAGCAAGTGAGAAGATTTGGATAGATCCAATTTGCATCATAAACTCAAAATAGGCCCTGAATAGTTTCCAAAAAGGACCCACAAAATCTCAGGAAAAATGGAATAACAACAAATCGTTTCATTATGAAACTCGCCTCGAGAATTTTGGCAGGATCAATGCAACACACACACTGGTAGCATCTGCACTGGCTTTGAAACTTTTTTCGAACTGCCAATAAAACAAAAAACAAAATCCGTTTCTGGTTGACTTTTCCTCTCCTCAATTCTTCAAACACTCAGGACATCCTCTTTTGGGCAACCTGAACGTTGAAAAAACATCATGCTGCATCCTTCTTCTCCCCTTCTCCAAAGCCAAGGTACAAGCAAAACTCATCGGGACTTTAATCGGAAAAAGCAAGTTGTCTCGGATATTGGAAGCCCAATTAAACAAAACAGAAAAAAAATTGATTGATTTTCTGCTATAAAAATAAAATACAGAAAGATAGTTCCTTATGGATTTTCCCACTTACTACTTTTGTATAAATCTAATTGTAATTTGGAGAATAGTTTTTGTACTTTTCCTTCAATTTATTTTTTCTTATTTTTCCTCTTTTCTTTCAGATGATCATGAAAAGGAAGACTAGTCAGGAATGACTGTTTACGGCTGGATTAATCATAGTGAACACAACATAAAAAATGACCATACATTGCACACATTTTTTTTATTGTTTCATTCTCAGTTGCCTTTACACATTTAAGATCAACTTCTTCTTGTGTCCGTGATCTGCCACCCTCAAACATAAGGATCTGCATGCATGCTCATTCAGCATTGGAGGTAGGTGCCTGCCTGGGTGAGGCATGCATGGGATGGCAGCAGGTGATGATTGGTTCTGTTTTCTGTTTCATATTGTATTATAAATCTGAATGAATGAGATGAATAGGGATGAATATCACTCCTCTCCTTCCGCAGGGAAGGACAGAATCGATCCATTAGGTATCCAACCACCACCCGCCC